>JAQPPZ010006169.1:0-64951 GCA_028583015.1 Wollemia nobilis | reverse complement strand
TTCCAAAGAACCACATACAACTCCATTACATTCCCACTGATCAGCAAGTTGCAAATATTTTCACCAAGGCACTTGCTCGTGTCAAATTTAAATTATTTTGCAATGCACTATGTATTTACCAATAATGTAATAAGGGTTGGATGTTAGAAACTATAGGTGGTAGCATATATTACATCATTGTCATATACATTAAAATAGCACTTCAAGCGCTCTCCAAGTTCGGTAGGGTAGTTAACAACTACCATACCTAATTTATTTGTATATTTATTGAATTCCATATCAATTGAAATGCTACCGATTGCAATGATTTCCACAATCCCTCCATAATAATTATCTTCTTATGATATCCTAAAAACTTAAATTGCTATGGAAACTCTCCATTATAATTTGATTATTATGTTTCTCTTTAAAACCTAAATTAAAAGGGATAATATATACAATAATTTCATTTATACTATAAGGATAGGATTTTATACTACTTAAGAAAATGAAGACAATTTACCTAGAGTTAACTTGACCTCTTTCACCTCCATTGTTTTAAAAATTTTCTCCATATTTTATTTTATTCCTTTAATTTTTTCTAAATTTGAACTTGCATATAATCCCTTCTATCCTTCATTGTTTGTAATAATGGTTGATCCAAGTGAAGTATGATGGCCTTTATCATAGAATGTTATACATAATATTTATTTACCTTTTATTGGGAATGAAATTCCTTAATCTATATCAAATTCTACTATAATATGATCTCCTTACATCAACTTAAAGTTTATCTCATGGCCAAAAATTTTGGTTCCTTTCTCCATGTTTTTGACTTTGTAATATATTTCTACATTTTCTATCACACAACATTTACATCATTATAATACAATATTTGCACAATCCACTTGTTCATCCCATTCTATTGATTCAAATTTGATCTTAATGAATTGTAAAAAGATTTTGAAATATCCATAGTAACACATATATGGGTATATATAACATATTTTCGTTCCTTTCTAGTAACCCCCTCCTAGATTAAAACATATCTATGTTATTTCAATATTCTTAAAAAAAAAACTTATTGATAAGCTAGTATTGAAGTCCAAAAGGCTAAAACATACTAGATGATTTGTAATAGTTTTTTATCTTGATAGAAGAATTCTCATTCTATGTTATTAAATATTGAACATCTCTCCTACTATAGCATGGGTTTCCACCCATTATTTTATTCATACTCGTTGACCAAAATAATGGTGAAAAATCCTTTTAGGAAGAGCATGGAGTAATTTGAATTCAATCCCCACATCTACTTGATTCAATTTTAAAATTTTAAAAATATTAACCGTTAACTTCACACACACACACACAAATTCTTCCTCTTATCCCCAACATAGTCATCCATAATTCCAATAGGGTCATCATTACTTCTAATTACGAATTTCAACCATGGCCCCCCTTCCATAGTATCTAGGTCTTTCTCATATGAATATTTTATTTTAAATTTTTTTCTAAAGATTTAGAGAAAGAAGTGGTTGTGGCTTACTCCTTACTTGCACTTGATTTCTATTTTTTTTCTACTTTTACTCTTTTTCCTAAATATTTAAAATAAGAAAAGGTAAGGCCCACTCCTAGGTTACTCTTAGTTGGCTCTAATTCACTCTGATTTTTATGTTATATTTGTGTGTGTAATGTGTTATATTGAATTGAAATGAGTCCTACACATTTTACAAAATGACCACAAATTGGTATTACAACTTAGCAATTATATCTGTATTGCTTGGCAAGATTCTAACCTTGGTATCCTCCTTGAAATCCAAGTAATTTAATTGATTGAGCTAACGTCATTTAATGTTTAATTTTATATTTTTTTCATTACTTATATGAGATTGAAATAGGCCCCACTCATATTGCATCATGATCACATAGTGGTATTACAATAGATAAACAATTATAAATGTATCATATTTAGCAAGATTTAAACTTGTACCTCCTTAAAAGTTGAGAAGAAATTTGCTTGTTGAGCTCATGCTATTTGATTTCTTAAGGTTCACCTATGAGATTTGAACTTTGATTTGAGATGTGAAACTATTTACTTCAAATCTCATGCTATTTCATTTCTTAAGGTTCACCTATTAGATTTGAACTTTGATCTAAGATGTGAAATAATTTGTTCCAAACCAATTGCTCTAAACCCATGGGTTGTTAAGGTTAATCAATGAGATTGGAACCATGGTATATGGTGCTCAATTCCTCTATTCTTACCTTTTGTGCCAATTCCTCTATTCTTACCTTTTGTGCCAAGTCCCTTGGGCAACGTTTAAGTTTATATTAATATAGGTACTTTTACTAATATTTAAAATTCATTGAGATAACTAAAGCTATTTTTTGAAATGGATTAATTAAAACAAGCCGCGCACGTGTTACATCATAACAACATATTCGTATTAGAATAGTTTGGTAATTATGCATGTATTGCTTAGTAAGATTCAAACCTAAGTCTTCTCGTTGAAACTTGGGAAACATATCTTATTGAACTAATACTATTTGATTGAGATAACTAGAGTTAAAGGTTACAAAATAAACATTTTTTCTTTTAAACATTGAAAATTTTATATGTATAACTTTTATAATATTTTATAATATTTTTACGATAGATTTATTTATTTTATACATATAACAGTTTTCTAAAAAACAATTATAAAATTTAGAGAACAAGAAGATTGAATTCAATTTTTGAATATAATAAATAAATTATAAGCTAAAAATTATATGCTATTTTTTAAATTAGTCACTAATAAATAAAAATATTATACAAAACTGGAATCATTATTATAAATAAGATGACATGATATTATAAAACTGTAATATTAAACGATTAATATTAAACGATTCTGTAAATATTGCCAACCATAAAACACGTTATGATCAATTGCATTAACGGACCAAAACAATAATCCTCTGAACTCTAATGTTAAATAATAATATGATAAAACACACGGAAAAAGAGAATTGCGCCCACACCGACGAGCACTGATGCAGCGACCCAAGTGCACAAGACCGAGATTGGAAACAGGCGTGGATATGGTTTCCTGGTGAACACACAATTAGAAAATTTGTGAACCATGCTATGATTGGTGCAAAGCCTGCTGCCCCAACTATGCTAATAGAAAGATATTTTAATATGTTGTACTCTTTTTGACGTAAGGACTTCTTATCGTCTGGAGGTACGACCACGACGAATGCACTCAGGTATGCGAGGCCCGTACAGACGATTGAAACTCCCAAGCATATTGCCGACAGGTCGGACACTCTGGATAAATTATTATAGAGAAGCTCTTCTGGCAATCGTTCACGAAGCAACCACATGATCATCACTGTAAGGGAAGTAAACAGGGCAGACGTATTTAACGTTAAAAACGCTCGAAAGGAAGGAAGAATTGCGGACTTGGCACCTCCATACATGGCAGTACCTTTGTCATTCTCAATTCCGCCGGGGATTTGAAAGATGGCCGCAATCACACATGCCATCATCGTGTCCACATCTACGAGTTTTCTCTCATTTCCTTCGGACTGTCGTGAATACCTCCCACGACCTCCGACTCCTTCAAGACTTCTTCTAATCTTTGCAGATCTGGTACGCCTGTCGCGTTGAGCTGATACTGTTGAAGAATAAGCCGCGATGTCGAAAGCAGTCAGGCCTTCTTTGTTTAGCGCATTCACGTTGACCCCAAGCCATTTCAACAGCTCCACCACAATCTACATTGATCAAATTCAGATATAAAAATTCAATAGTTATAATAATTTTAAAACCACACAACTTAGAGAAACAACCAGATAAATCCAAATTAAAAACGTTAACCAACCTGGGGTTCCACTTCATGAATGGCTGCCAAATGTAAGGCTGTATTCCCGTCATCGTCGTAGTCATGGCTCACCAATTTTTTGCCAATTTTAGAGTTTTTGTCAGAGAGGAGTGTACCTTTACCGCCTCAAGTTGACCATATTCGACAGCAAAATGTACAACTGTTTTAGAGTCTCTACTACGAATGTTGATGCAA
This sequence comes from Wollemia nobilis, assembly GCA_028583015.1. Classification (NCBI taxonomy): domain Eukaryota; kingdom Viridiplantae; phylum Streptophyta; class Pinopsida; order Araucariales; family Araucariaceae; genus Wollemia; species Wollemia nobilis. The sequence goes on along the minus strand of JAQPPZ010006169.1, from coordinate 60,911 downwards.
TTGGGCATTGCTTGGACAAACTCATTCAGTATGTACTGACGGCCCTCCATGGCCGCTATATGAACGGGGCACATCCCATTCCTGTCCATCTTCATCATCAAACGCTTTTTCTCGTTAGACCACCAATTCGTCGATGGTGAATTGAGAAATAGACGCACCTCGCGAAGGTTTCCTTTCTCGACTGCTGTGTGCAGCTGAGTGGTCTCCTCACTGAACGGCTGTATGCAGCGGAATGGCAGCTTCAGCATGTTGAGAAGAATTGTCAATGGCTTGTCCAGAAACGCCATTGGTGCGTAGAAAAGACTACTGCCTTCTTATGTGTCGATCACCCTACTTTTCCACCTATCTTTATTTCAGCCTTTTAATTGCTTCTCTCATCGCTAGGCATCTTTCCTTTCAGCGTTAATTTATGGATCGCGTTGGGCGTCTACCTGTATAGAATTTCTTTACAAGATTATTGCCTGGTATTTTCCCAGACTTGTCTCTAGCGGGCATATTACACACATAGGACACGGTTGTGAGTTCCTTCGAAATGGGGAAATTAAATAAAGGCCATACATTTTCTTCACAAATATTCTTTCCTTCTTCTCATTCCTATTTTCATTGTATTATTGCCTCTTGAATATTCACTTCCAACATATGATTATTTTTCAAAATTCATTAGTTGTCCTATTTCATGTGAGCGGAATCTTGCCTGGTATTTTCCCAGACTTGTCTCTAGCGGGCATATTACACACATAGGACACGGTTGTGAGTTCCTTCGAAATGGGGAAATTAAATAAAGGCCATACATTTTCTTCACAAGATATTCCTTCCTTCTTCTCATTCCCATTTTCATTGTATTATTGCCTCTTGAATATTCACTTCCAACATATGATTATTTTTCAAAATTCATTAGTTGTCCTATTTCATCTGAGCGGGTTATTCAATGGGCAGTTGACTTCAAGTTTTAGGTCGTTTGGTTTTTTGGATTGCTTTGTATTGTTTTGAAATATTTGAACCTTCTGTCCTGTTTCCATTAGTTGTCCTATTTAATGTGAGCGGGTTATTCAATGGGCAGTTGACTTCAAGTTTTAGGTCGTTTGGTTTTTTGGATTGCTTTGTATTGTTTTGAAATATTTGAACCTTCTGTCCTGTTTCCATTAGTTGTCCTATTTCATGTGAGCGGGTTATTCAATGGGCAGTTGACTTCAAGTTTTAGGTCGTTTGGTTTTTTGGATTGCTTTGTATTGTTTTGAAATATTTGAACCTTCTGTCCTGTTTCCATGTGCCTTCTTGTTTCGTGTTTTTAAATTGAAAAATCAAAAAAAGAATTAAATAATTTGTTTGAAATGTCATTTGTGTCTTACCTTTATTAAACTGCTAGTGCATAGTATTTTAAATTAAGACGAGTCAAATAATAATCAAGTGCGAGACAAGCAAGTAACGTATGATTTTTACATCACATGAAATTAAACCGGACCATTTTTTTTCCATGAAAGTTCCCATGTGAACATCGACCTCAACAAAAATATTTAAAACTTCTAAGAGCGGGCCCATTCATTTCCAGACCTATCTTTCTAAGATGTATATATCAAATTAATGTCATATAAGTTAATGAACAAGACGGCAAAGTCTTTGGTCGAAATAGGGTGACATTGCTTTTTAGGAGTTAGGTGTCATTTTAATATAAAAATATGTTTTAAAAAAAACAAAACAAATTAGAAATAGAAAAGGAAAAGTCAAAAGGTAAAAATAAAGAGAAAAGGAAATTCAAAATGATATTCACTTGGGAAATAAAATAAATATAAAAATGTGAACAAAAGTTACTTAAGCCTACAAATAAAAATTAAAGGGTGAGTATAAAAATGTATCATAGAATATTATAGGCAAAAATAAGACCTTTCAAAATAATTATTAGGAATTAATAGGTAGTCCAATGGTTATTTTAATACAAGAATCAAGATTTAATGACAAATGTAAGGATACATTTGAAAAAATTTGGAGGATGAGAATTGTTTAAGAGTTTTTTCTACAGGACTTTTGGAAGGTATTACAACAATATGGACAAATGCTAGAAGCAAAAAATTATTGGGTTGTTGGTTTATTTTTCCTCCTTTTGGAAGGTATTACAATAATATGGGACAAATGCTAGAAGCAAAAAATTATTGGGTTGTTGGTTTATTTTTGGAGGAAAGAGGAAAATATTAAATTATAAGTATATATATATATATATATGCTCCTACAATAATTACTTTTCATGAAAGGTGTTGAAAAAAATATGGCTTATTTAAAAAAAAAAAAGATTCTTCATAATTATGATCTATATATTCTTTGGAGTTTGAAGGCTAGGAGGCTAAGGGACTTCAGAACAATTATATCTCCTTTAGTAATGAAGGGAAATACTCTTAGATGTGGTCTAAATTCATCTAAGATTTTGTCTTATTTTTTACCTCATATGGCTTTTGGGAAGCTATTTCCTTAGGCATTCAATATACATAAGATTGGGAAAAACTTATATGGTAGAAAGATTGAATATTTTGTTATGTAACACATAGTTTAAAAAGGAGTATGCAATCACTTTGAATATTTTATTGCAAGTGGGATTAGATCACAAATACATTATCTTGAGATGTATTTTACTCAATAATCATCATTCAAATCCATTTTGATTCTAGTCTATGTGGCTCCAAGACCTTTATTTATTCTATATGGTTCTATTATGGTGGGATGAAGCAAATATCGAAGAATTATATATAAATAGGTCTATTTAAAAGATGAAATATCTAAAAGGGCAAATGAATATATATGGATGCCATATATTTTGGTAACCTATTTAAGAAAAATAAAAATTGAATTCCAACCCTAAATTTTACAATAGGTAGTAGACATCAATGGAATGAACCAAGATATCTATGTGTGATAAAAATAATTACTTTCAAATTATCACAATGTATTGAAAAATGGTGAGTGAATTTGGTTCTAAAAATCTACGAAATGGTGGCCCAAGAAAGGAGATACGAATATCAAAATTTTAATCCTACAACCACAATGAATTTTATTTTTCATTGTATCAAAATATTTCAACTTCAAAATAGAAGAAATGTTGAGCAATAAGAAGATATTTGGAAGAAAGAAAAGATATTTTGTTAGATGTTGGCCAAGATAAGGAGGTTCAAGGTAAGTTTTCATAAAATTTCATAGCAATTATGACATAAAAATAAAATAAAATATTGATTAATAATATATCTATGAAGGAGATACATGATGCAATTTTTTCTTTTGAAAGAAAGCATCTAAGCCTTATGGATTGCTTATAATTTTATTTTAATTTTTTTAGGATTTATTGAAGAATTATATGATGGCTATATGTGAAGATGATTTGAAAAGGAAAGATACACAAAGTGAGATCAATGCTACTAGATATGAATTAACCATATGATAGGGTTTGTTAAATTTTCTAACATGATATTATAGAAAGTTTGATTTTGATCAAGGTTGGTGTGAATGGATTATATGTTGTTATAACACTCCAAAACATTATACTTTGATCAATGAATTCTTTTAAAGTAATCTAATATCTACTTATCTATTTATTATTCATGGGGACACGTTAGGAAGAGCCTTATAAAGCCTAAAATAGAAGTAAAAATCAAAGGTATTTTGGATACAACAAATGCTCCTTTAAAATATTCTCTTTAAATTGTTGATCATATTTTTATTTTGGGTCATCCCTTTGTCAATGAGGGCATGTATCTTAAATAATTATTATCCTATTATGATAAGTATTATATAAATTGTTAATACTATAAGTTCCATGACCATTTTTATTAACACTACCTTAGATTTACTATAGATAATTTAGTGACAAAAATTTTAAAAAATTCTTTAACATATTTGGGTATTTCTTTGTCTCTTAAAAAAATAAGAATAAAATTTAGAACTTAAATTTGGATAGAATAAAATCTTTTTTAGTTGGTTGTTAAGGTAATTTCTTAACCATTTTAGAAGGATACAACTCAGAAAGACTACATTGCAATCCATACCTATATGTACGATGTTAGTTTCAAGATTGCTAATAGGTGTAGCATATGAATTTCATAAAATTGGAAAATATTTTATTTGGAATGAGTGCAAGGATGAAAATTACATTTCTACTTTGTAAGTGGGATAGGATTTGTAAGCAATTGTTTCTATAGGGGTATGCTTATGAAATTGCATACTAGTGAGTTTGTCTTGGGGGCAAAACATGGTTAGATATTATTGAAAGATCATGTAGAGATTCATGAAATATGTTACCTCAAATATATATACATATATAGGTTATCTTGATGCAATGAAATTATTTAGGAATGAAACCTACCTAAAGTATTTTCAACATAAAATATAGTATTATATGGTTTGCAATTGGTCAAGAAATATATTAGATGGCTAGTTAATGAGTGGAATTATATAAATTTTTGGCTAGATACTTCATTCAAGATTTATATTTTTATATAATTATAATTATTTATTGGGGCATGTCTAGATTGTAAAGTTCCAAAGATCAAGTAATTTTAGTGCCCCTCATAATCATGCTTGAATTGCAAACCATGTTATTTTCTCTCTTGCAATATATATATGGATATATGGTGCTCATCATGGGAAGTGTTGTACAAAAAGGGTTATTCTCTTAGGATTATCAATGATAGTGGAGTTAACACAAAGGATAAGTTCCAATCTCTAATAGAATGAGAATTTTAGGAAATTGGGTTTATCAAAATTAATTTTGATGATGCTTCCTAAGAAAATCTATGAAAATCTAATGGAAGTGGTATTTTTAAAAATAATGAATGAAAAATTATCTTCACATACTCATAATCATAAGAAACTTCAACTAACAAATTATGCAAAGACTAGCACACTCCTTAAAGGAATCAAAATTACAAATAAGAAAGAATTCTAATATATTTCAATTGATAGGTATTCATAGATTACCATTAACACTATCTATATAAACATATGAAGAGATTGGATTAAAATATCATTATTATTGATGTCCATTAATTTTTATTGGAGGTAAACTTTTGAATATGTGAGCATGCTTATGCCTATATAGAAGGAAACTAAATTAAGTAATGTGAAATAAAATATGTCTATGCCTATACAGAAGAAAATTGAATTAAGTTTCAAATAATATTGTTAATCATAATGTGAAACATAAACTATAGATGACAAGCCAAGATTTAATTTATTTATAAAATGATGCAAAGGAGCTTAAAGGAGCTTATAATGGAAACATATCAATTTGAAAAATATGAAGAACATGTTTAAAAGAAAAATAAATAATATACGGACTCTGACCCCAACATCTTTATCAAATGTATTTTGCGTACCCAATGTGGGTTTGGTATAGTGGAGACTTGAACCATGTACCTCCTTTTGAGGATTGCCCTACCCTCTCCAAATTACCTACTACAACAACACGTGGATAAAGAAATAAAAATACTATTAATAAAAAAAAAAAATTTAAAATATTTAGTTCAGCTACCAACAAATATAATATTTTTTATTTCTTATTTTTTAAGATATAACTTTAATAAAAATCCACATCTAATTTATTTGGAAAACAATATATATTTGATTGATTAATGATCATTTACTATATAATTATATATGTGTATTAATTTGACCACCATCTTACAGACCATATTCTATATTTTTTTATTTTTGTTGAAATAATATTTTAAAATTTCTGTTTTTATATATGTTAGTATGATGATTAAAAAATAATTTATATGATAAAATCAGCTCCAATGATGTTCGATCAAACAATGGATTGAAAAATATTATATATTCAGAAGTCCACAAGTTGATAGAGAAGATTTATTAATTAGGAGAAGTCTAAATAATATGTATTGACGTCCATGTTATTATCACTATACGTATAACCAATGATTTAATATTTAATTATGCGTGTTATAATATATAAAGTAAAAGCTTCGAAACGTTCCTTTCATTGTCATTGGTAAATTTAGCAATAGCAAAGCTTTCAAGAATAATTTTTTAATAATCAAAGCTCTCTTTAAAAAAAAGATAAAAGCTGACTGGATACATGACAAAAACCAGCTCAACAGATGTATATATTAAGGAATTCTGACCATAAAATAGTTTTCGTGGGGCGTGTATAGGTGTTTAATTATAGTGGAGCTTGACTTCAAGGGCACGTTTCATCCCACGGCACGCCTCCTTCTACTATCACTTGGACCAAAACCGATAAATGTAATAGAAGCTTCTTTTGTGGATAAGTTTAGTTCATGAAAGGAATAAAACTATTTAAATATTGCCTTGTCTTGAAAGCCGAGGTCATGGTACAGAAGGCCGTCTCATTTCTTCGTTTAATTTTTTTTGTTTGGACCTTTAAAGCTTTAAACCTCCAAAGTTGATAGATCCTTTGGTTGTTGGATTTTCAGACGCTTCACCAGCCTGGTCTCTTGCTATTGCTGATCTGATGGTGAACCTAAGCTTGAACCAGTCAAGCCTCCGAGTTTAGGATAGTGATTTCCCCAGTGAAATCCCAGACTTTTGCCTCCATCATAATGTTTCAAATCAATAATAAAGTGTAGTCATCGTGAGATGGTGCCACCGTGGCCGGAGCATGATTCTTGTCAGGACTGTTCACGGGAAGTTTGAGAAAATCTCCGACACTTAGAAGCTCGATCTTCCAAATGGAGTGTGAGAAAATGTTCTTTCGAAGATGACAAGATCCTCAATTTCATATGGCGGTTTGTGTTGATTCCATGGTTTTCTTTTTTTTCAGTCTTTTCTTGTGTTCTAAGATTGCTGAGTCAGTCTTGTCTCTCTTTTTAGTTTCCTTATTTATTGTCTCTCTGCAAAATCCTTGCCTGGGCTTTCTCTTTTTAACTTAAAAATTAGAAAAGGTTCTTCCAAAACTTCTTCCTATCAATCAAAAAATTCTTATAAAAATATGTAATAGAAGCTTCTATGCTAACCAGCTATTTTACATTCCCATGAATTTTAATGTTATTTAAATATAGAAATCATATTACATTCCCATGAGTTTTAATGTTTTTTAAATATAGAAATCTTATTTAAGATTTGAAGGTATTTGGAAAGTGATAAGAATTTACTAATAATTATATCAATGCAGATGAAGCCTTATTATAAACATATATAAATCTTATATATATAATATGTTTTTAACTAAATAATTTATGTCCAGTCGATGTTTGAATTTGACGTTTAATATGTTTTTGCTTTTCAAAATATATATTTTTTGTTTAATAAATATTTTATCTTTTAAAAGTATTTTATTTATAAAATTAAGAAATTATTAGATAAAATGTTTATGATAACTATAACAGGTATTAAAAAAAGAAGTAGTGATGCCATCTATATTGTTGCATTGTAATACTTAAATAATACCTGTAATTAGTTTTTCATATGTTAAACAACGTTTGTATAATTTACTGGCATTCAAAACATTTAAATCAAAATCAAATTCCAGGCCTGATGAGAACTGTTTGGGCCGCACAGGAATTCTATGTATTTTGCGTAGCTCTCCGCCGGAGGAGCTCCCGCTCCCCTCGTTTTCTTTGCGAACGCGCGAACAGAAGGTTCCATTCCGCCATTGACTTTGGACCACAATAGATAAAAATTCATGGTAATATGTAATTGAAGCTTCCACCGCACCCATCATTTATAATTAAGAAAATACTGGACTGGAAAACAGACATTATGTATTTTGTCATGACTAGGTCTTGTATATTTGAGAAGAGTTCACCGACTGAAGAAGGCCTCTTGTTTGTCGCACAGAATGGCTCATGTACTGAATTTGACAGGGCTTGGCTATGTTAGAAAGTCATTTACCAATTTGACAGTGCTTCGTTACTTTAGTACTGATCGATTGGGATCCTTTAAGAGCCGGTTTTACAGGAAACCATCGTTCCCATAGAGGATTCTATGGGGAATTTGTGAGGATTGATCGGAGAGGTAGCATAGCAGCTGCATGTCTTGGCTTAGATGGGGTTGATTGAAGGCAAAGTTTAGAAAAGCTTGACTTGATGGAAGATAATATGGGTATGATCCAAGATTGTGATTACCAATCATGGTAAAGTGATGGATTAGATTGGCATGATTGAATTTAGAATTGATAGGTAGTTGGTGGTTGTCAACTGCCTGTCTTTTTTTTACAGGGAGCACTAGCAGTGTTAAAGATAAAGGATACAGATGTTAGTGCTAAAATGATCATGTGATTAGGGGAAAAATAATAAAATGTAAATATTTGGCAAAAGCATTGGTGTTATAGCTCTGGTCATCATCATTCCTCTATTTAAATGCTTTATTTGATTAGGATGTTTGATTGGTTAAGTGATATAAATATTAGTATGTTTAAAATGCTTTATTTGATTAGGATGTTTGATTGGTTAAGTGATATAAATATTAGTATGTTTAAAAGACTTGATGATATGCTTAAAATTGGATGTTTACATTTGTAACTTTTTGATATATTTACTAGATTGTGAATACATCAAAAAGTGGCTTTCATATCTTAATTTTTAGAGAGATAGATTTGATGTTGCTTAAGTTTATGGTGCAATATGATTGATGCTTTTGATTTGTTGATTATAAGTGATGTTAAATTTTCTTTTTTTGATAGCATTAGATATTGTCATGTCTTAGTGTACCTCCACCAATTTTGGAGAGAAAATCAAGTTTAATAGATGAAACTTGACTTGACCATGATACACACTTGTGCAATGATAATATATTATTAAGTAGTAGAATTCAAACAAGGTGGGATAGTGTAAAATGACTAGGAGGGTAAACACACAATTATTTATCATTAACAACCACAAATAAAAGGCTCTATATATGTGATATCAACTTAGAATTTGATCGATCAATAAGGGACATCCTTGTACTATGTAGACCAATTGAGACCATAGATAGTAGGAAGAGGAGGTTAAGCTCAAGTAGGCAATAATAATCTATTTGAATGCCTGCAATTCATGAGTTTGATCATTCTTGATTTTGTATGTGTAATCATGTTTTATAGTTGTAAATATAACAAGTAGTTAAAAATAGTTGATATTTTGAATATGGTATTATTGATGTATCATTGATTTGTAGGAATAGGTACTCTCAAGAATTACAAGAAAAAAAACCACCAAAATCAAGACACTTTATAGAGATAAATTCTTATAAAATATTCATTAAAAAGTTTGGAGAGACGCCCTTGGGGAGGGGGAAATTAAAAAAAAATAATAATTTCTTATTTGAGTGAGATTCCCTTGCTTAGGTGAGAACTATATTTTTGAATTTTTTGTTTGTCCTATTCTTGTTTGAGATGTTCAATTTAAAAACACGAAACAAGAAGGCACATGGAAACAAGACAGAAGGTTCAAATATTTCAAAACAATACAAAGCAATCCAAACGACCTAAAGCTTGAAGTCAACTGCCCATTGAATAACCCGCTCACATGAAATAGGACAACTAATGAATTTGAAAAATAATCATATTTAAAATACTATGCACTAGAAGTTTAATAAACGTAAGACACAAATGACATTTCAAAAAAATTATTTAATTCTTGTTTGAGATGTTCAATTAAAAAACACGAAACAAGAAGGCACATGGAAACAAGACAGAAGGTTCAAATATTTGAAAACAATACAAAGCAATCCAAAAAACCAAACGACCTAAAGCTTGAAGTCAACTGCCCATTGAATAACCCGCACACATGAAATAGGACAACTAATGAATTTTGAAAAATAATCATATTTAAAATACTATGCACTAGCAGTTTAATAAAGGTAAGACACAAATGACATTTCAAACAAATTATTTAATTCTTGTTTGAGATGTTCAATTTAAAAACACGAAACAAGAAGGCACATGGAAACAAGACAGAAGGTTCAAATATTCCAAAACAATACAAAGCAATCCAAAAAAACCGAACGACCTAAAGCTTGAAGTCAACTGCCCATTGAACAACCCGCTCACATGAAATAGGACATTAGTGAATTTTGAAAATTAATCCTATGTTGGAAGTGAATATTCAAGAGGCAATAATACAATGAAAATAGGAATGAGAAGAAGGAAGGAATATCTTGCGAAGAAAATGTATGGCCTTTATTTAATTTCCCCATTTCGAAGGAACTCACAACCGTGTCCTATGTGTGTGTAATATGCCCGCTAGAGACAAGTCTGGGAAAATACCAGGCAAGATTCCGCTCACATGAAATAAGACAACTAATGAACTTTGAAAAATAATCATATGTTGGAAGTGAATATTCAAGAGGCAATAATACAATGAAAATAGGAATGAGAAGAAGGAAAGAATATCTTGTGAAGAAAATGTATGGCCTTTATTTAATTTCCCCATTTCGAAGGAACTCACAACCGTGTCCTATGTGTGTAATATGCCCGCTAGAGACAAGTCTGGGAAAATGCCAGGCAATAATCTTGTAAAGAAAATCTATACAGGTAGACGCCCAACGGGATCCATAAATTAATGCTGAAAGGAAAGATGGCTAGCGATGAGAGAAGCAATTAAAAGGCTGAAATAAAGATAGGTGGAAAAGTAGGGTGATCGACACAGAAGAAGGCAGTAGTCTTTTCTACGCACCAATGGCGTTTCTGGACAAGCCATTGACAATTCTTCTCAACATGCTGAAGCTGCCATTCCGCTGCATACAGCCGTTCAGTGAGGAGACCACTCAGCTGCACACAGCAGTCGAGAAAGGAAACCTTCGCGAGGTGCGTCTATTTCTCAATTCACCATCGACGAATTGGTGGTCTAACGAGAAAAAGCATTTGATGATGAAGATGGACAGGAATGGGATGTGCCCCGTTCATATAGCGGCCATGGAGGGCCGTCAGTACATACTGAATGAGTTTGTCCAAGCAATGCCCAATTGCATCAACATTCGTAGTAGAGACTATAAAACAGCTGTACATTTTGCTGTCGAATATGGTCAACTTGAGGCGGTAAAGGTACTCCTCTCTGACAAAAACTCTAAAATTGGCAAAAAATTGGTGAGCCATGACTACGACGATGACGGGAATACAGCCTTACATTTGGCAGCCATTCATGAAGTGGAACCCCAGGTTGGTTAACGTTTTTAATTTGGATTTATCTGGTTGTTTCTCTAAATTGTGTGGTTTTAAAATTATTATAACTATTGAATTTTTATATCTGAATTTGATCAATGTAGATTGTGCTGGAGCTGTTGAAATGGCCTGGGGTCAACGTGAATGCGCTAAACAAAGAAGGCCTGACTGCTTTCGACATCGCGGCTTATTCTTCAACAGTATCAGCTCAACGCGACAGGCGTACCAGATCTGCAAAGATTAGAAGAAGTCTTGAAGGAGTCGGAGGTCGTGGGAGGTATTCACGACAGTCCGAAGGAAATGAGAGAAAACTCGTAGATGTGGACACGATGATGGCATGTGTGATTGCGACCATCACATTTGCGGCCATCTTTCAAATCCCCGGCGGAATTGAGAATGACAAAGGTAGTGCCATGTATGAGGGTGCCAAGTCCGCAATTCTTCCTTCCTTTCGAGCGTTTTTAACGTTAAATACGTCTGCCCTGTTTACTTCCCTTACAGTGATGATCATGTGGTTGCTTCGTGAACGATTGCCAGAAGAGCTTCTCTATAATAATTTATCCAGAGTGTCCGACCTGTCGGCAATATGCTTGGGAGTTTCAATCGTCTGTACGGGCCTCGCATACCTGAGTGCATTCATCGTGGTCGTACCTCCAGACGATAAGAAGTCCTTATCTGAAAAAGAGTACAACATATTAAAATATCTTTCTATTAGCATAGTTGGGGCAGCAGGCTTTGCACCAATCATAGCATGGACTGGTTTTTTCATGATGGTAGTTCACAAATTTTCTAATTGTGTGTTCACCAGGAAACCATATCCACGCCTGTTTCCAATCTCGGTCTTGTGCACTTGGGTCAGTGCTTGTCGGTGCGGGCGCAATTCTCTTTTTCCGTGTGTTTTATCATATTATTATTTAACATTAGAGTTCAGAGGATTATTGTTTTGGTCCGTTAATGCAATTGATCATAACGTGTTTTATGGTTGGCAATATTTACATAATCGTTTAATATTAATCGTTTAATATTACAGTTTTATAATATCATGTCATCTTATTTATAATAATGATTCCAGTTTTGTATAATATTTTTATTTATTAGTGACTAATTTAAAAAATAACATATAATTTTTAGCTTATAATTTATTTATTATATTCAAAAATTGAATTCAATCTTCTTGTTCTCTAAATTTTACATATTTTTTTTAGAAAACTGTTATATGTATAAAAAAAATAAATCTATCGAAAAAATTAAAATATTATAAAATTTATACATATAAAATTTTCAATGTTTAAAATTGAAAGTAAAAATATTTATTTTGTAACCTTTAACTCTAGTTATCTCAATCAAATAGTATTAGTTCAATAAGATATGTTTCCCAAGTTTCAATGAGAAGACTTAGGTTTGAATCTTACTAAGCAATACATGCATAATTACCAAACTATTCTAATACCAATATGTTGTTATGATGTAACACATGTGCGGCTTGTTTTAATTAATCCATTTCAAAAAATAGCTTTAGTTATCTCAATGAATTGTAAATATTAGTAAAAGTACATATATTAATATAAACTTAAACGTTGCCCAAGGGACTTGGCACAAAAGGTAAGAATAGAGGAATTGGCACAAAAGGTAAGAATAGAGGAATTAAGCACCATATACCATGGTTCCAATCTCATTGATTAACCTTAACAACCCATGGGTTTAGAGCAATTGGTTTGGAACAAATTATTTCACATCTCAGATCAAAGTTCAAATCTAATAGGTGAACCTTAAGAAATGAAATAGCATGAGATTTGAAGCAAATAGTTTCACATCTCAAATCAAAGTTCAAATCTCATAGGTGAACCTTAAGAAATCAAATAGCATGAGCTCAACAAGCAAATTTCTTCTCAACTTTTAAGGAGGTACAAGTTTAAATCTTGCTAAATATGATACATTTATAATTGGTTATCTATTGTAATACCACTATGTGATAATGATGCAATATGAGTGGGGCCTATTTCAATCTCATATAAGTAATTAAAAAAATATAAAATTAAACATTAAATGACGTTAGCTCAATCAATTAAATTACTTGGATTTCAAGGAGGATACCAAGGTTAGAATCTTGCCAAGCAATACATATATAAATGCTAAGTTGTAATACCAATTTGTGGTCATTTTGTAAAATGTGTAGGACTCATTTCAATTGAATATAACACATTACACACACAAATATAACATAAAAATCAGAGTGAATTAGAGCCAACTAAGAGTAACCTAGGAGTGGGCCTTACCTTTTCTTATTTTAAATATTTATGAAAAAGAGTAAAAGTAGAAAAAAAATAGAAATCAAGTGCAAGTAAGGAGTAAGCCACAACCACTTCTTTCTCTAAATCTTTAGAAAAAAATTTAAAATAAAAGATTCATATGAGAAATACCTAGATACTATGGAAGGGGGGCCATGTTTGAAATTCGTAATTAGAAGTAATGATGACCCTATTGGAATTATGGATGACTATGTTGGGGATAAGAGGAAGAATTTTTGTGTGTGTGTGTGAAGTTAACGGTTAATATTTTAAAAAATTTAAAATTGAATCAAGTAGATGTGGGGATTGAATTCAAATTACTCCATGCTCTTCCTAAAGGGATTTTTCACCATTATTTTTGGTCAACGAGTATGAATAAAATAATGGGTGGAAGCCCATGCTATAGTGGGAGAGATGTTCAATATTTAATAACATAGAATGAGAATTCTTTTATCAATATTAAAAACTATTACAAATCATCTAGTATGTTTTAACCTTTTTGGACTTCAATACTAGCTTATCAATAAGTTTTTTTTTTAAGAATATTGAAATAACATAGATATGTTTTAATCTAGGAGGGGGTTACTAGAAAGGAACAAAAATATGTTATATATACCCATATATGTGTTACTATGGATATTTCAAAATCTTTTTACAATTCATTAAGATCAAATTTGAATCAATAGAATGTGATGAACAAGTGGATTGTGCAAATATTGTATTATAATGATGTAAATGTTGTGTGATAGAAAATGTAGAAATATATTACAAAGTCAAAAGCATGGAGAAAGGAACCAAAAATTTTGGCCATGAGATAAACTTTAAGTTAATGTAAGGAGATCATATTATAGTAGAATTTGATATAGATTAAGGAATTTCATTCCCAATAAAAGGTAAATAAATATTATGTATAACATTCTATGACAAAGGCCATCATACTTCACTTGGATCACCCATTATTACAAACAATGAAGGATACAAGGGATTATATGCAAGTTCAAATTTAGAAAAAATTAAAGGTATAAAATAAAATATGGAGAATTTTTTTAAAACAATGGAGGTGAAAGAGGTCAAGTTAACTCTAGGTAAATTGTCTTCATTTTCTTAAGTAGTATAAAATCCTATCCTTATAGTATAAATGAAATTATTGTACATATTATCCATTTTAATTTAGGTTTTAAAGAGAAACATAATAATCAAATTATAATGGAGAGTTTCCATAGCAATTTAAGTTTTTAGGATATCATAAGAAGATAATTATTATGGAGGGATTGTGGAAATCATTGCAATCGGTAGCATTTCAATTGATATGGAATTCAATAAATATACAAATAAATTAGGTATGGTAGTTGTTAACTACCCTACCAAACTTGTAGAGCGTTTGAAGTGCTATTTTAATGTATATGAAAATGATATAATATATGCTACAACCTATAGTTTCTAACATCCCACCCTTATTACATTATTGGTAAATACATAGTGCATTGCAAAATAATTTAAATTTGACACGAGCAAGTGCCTTGGTGAAAATATTTGCAACTTGCTGATCAGTGGGAATGTAATGGAGTTGTATGTGGTTCTTTGGAACTTCATCGCGAATGAAATTACATCGAGTGTCAATGTGTTTGGTGAGATCATGAAATATTAGATTCTTGACAAGATTCAAAACACCTTGATTATCATAAAACAAATGAAGTGGAAGGTTCTTTGGAAGACCCATGTCTGTAAGAATGTGACTTAACCATATTATCTCGTAGATTGCTCCATTGGTTGCACGATATTCTACCTCTATATATGATATAGAAACCACCTATTGCTTCTTACTGTGGCAAGAGACATGACCAAATCCAAGATGGAAAATGTATCCAGAAGTCGACTTGCAATCATCAATGGATCCGACATAGTCTAAGTCTATGTATCCCTATAGATAGAACTTGGTATTCTTTTTGTACTCCAAGCCACAATCTATAGTAACACGAACATAATGAAGAGCTCTCTTTTTTGCTTTCCAATGACTGACCTTTGGTTCTTGCATGAAGCTTGAAAGATAACCCATAGTAAAACTAAGATCTGGTCTAGTATTTGTCAGATATATGAGACTCCCAATCAGTTTGTGATAAAGAGTGCCATCTACCTATGGTGATTGATCATATCACCATAGCTTGAGCCTATGATCCATTGGAGTTACCTTAGAATTACAATCATTCATGCGATATTTATCAATCAGTGTCTTGGCATACTTATTTTGTGTTACTCGTATATGATGATTTTTCTGAGTCACTTCTAAACCAAGAAAATAGTGAAGAAGTCCTATATCTATAATTTCAAAAGATTATTTTAAATCATCTTTTACTACATCAATAATACTCTTTGAGCTCCTTGTTATGATCATAACATCTACATATAGCACCAAAATCACTATGTCAGAACCATTTTTCTTGATATAAATATTTGTATCTAAAGGACTTCTTTGAAAACCATGCTGCACTAGGTGACTATCTATTTTATGTACCAATTTTGAGGATCTTTTTTCAGCCCATACAAGTATTTGATCAACTTACAAAATTTTTGTTCTTGCCCATTAACAACAAATCCTTCTAGTTGGGTCATGTACACTTCTTCTTATAGGTCACCATTCAAGAAAGCATTTTTTACATCCATCTGATGTAATTTCCACCCAAAATGAGCTACCATGGCACAAAGTACTCGAATGGTAGTCATTTTTGCAGTAGGGGTAAAACTCTCTTCATAGTCTATGCCTTCTTTCTGAGCATAGCCCTTTGCAAAAAAATGGGATTTATGCTTATCAATAGTATCATATTGCCTTTTATTTCACTTTGAACACCTATTTACAGTCAATGGGCTTCTTTTTTGAAGGTAGATTTACTAGCTTCCATGTATGATTTCTCATGAGATATATATGTTCTGCTTATATATGTTCTGCTTCTACTTATATATGTATTCTTTGTCATAGGATCTATCAATCGATATCCCTTTGAATACTCATCATAACCAAGGAAGATACATTTCAGGGTTTTCTCATCTAACTTCTTCCTTTTCTGTTTTGGTATGTGCATGAATGCCTTACATCTAAAAACCCTTAGATGAGAAATGGAGGGTTTCTTAACACTCCATGCTTCTTATGGAGTTTCACCTTGTAGAGCTCTTGTGAGTATTCTATTTAGGAGGTATGATTTTGTGTTTACTTCTTTTTCCAAATACTCATGCTCAAGGTGTGCCCCTGCAAGTATACATCGAACCATTTCCATAATGGAATGATTCTTGTTTTTAGCAACTCCATTTTTTTGTGGATTATAGGTTGTAGTCAGTTGTCTTTTAATCCCATGTTCATTCAAAAATGATGAAAATTCCTTGGAGTTATATTCCCCCCTCGATTAGAGTAGAGGGTTTTTATGGAACATCCTGACTCCTCAAAAATCTTCTTTAATTGTTGAAAGTATAGAAATACCTATAACTTCAAGTGAAGAAAGAAAACCTACATTTTGTGTGACTGTTCATCCACAAATAATTGAAAATACTTCTTTTCACCATAGCTAGTTGGCATAGGACCGCACAGATTGGTGTGTACCAAATCCAAAGGTTTATTAGCTTGTGAAGAGCTAACTTCAAATGGTATCTGGTGTTGCTTCCCTACTAAGCAATTTGAGCAAACTGGAAATGTGTATGAGAGGTTGGGAAGTCCTCTCACCATCTCATATTTTCTCAACTCAAGAAAATATATTCAACTTAGATGCCCATATCTCTTATACCACATAGAAGTAGCCTACTTTGTAGTTGTTTCCAATGCAACACGAGGTGTTGAAATGAAATCTAAGATGAACAATCCATGCTTGTATGATCCAGATGCTACATGTTTCCTCTTTTTGGATATAAAACATCTTTATTTTATTTTTTCAAAATAGAATACAAAATCCATATTGCGATCCAACATTTGAGGAGCTGACAATAAATTATTAGCCAATCTAGGTACATAAAGTACCTTTTCAATCTAGCATTGGTCATCTAGAAGAGTAACAAACACATCACCCTCACCCTTCACTTGGTAGATTTGATTTTCAAACCATGATTTATCACCATTCATATGTTTACTAGCTCCTGAATCAATATACCATACAACATATATGTGTGGAGATGAAGTATGAGTCATGAGCACCTTGTGTGCTCTCTCAAAATATTAATCTAAGGCTAGTCCTATAGAATCTGAGTCTAAGTTTGGTTCAGCATAATCAACATGCCCCTTGGATTGCTTATTCTTTTTCTGGGATTTGTATTTTCCTTTTCCCTTCTTCTTATGAGCATGGTCATTTTGTTGCTTTTTTTAAAACCAATACCTATTGGTGTCATGGTTATTCATATCACAAATCTTGCAATATTGTTTATATTTCTATTGATTTTGTTTCCCTTTTTCCTTTTAAGAAGATTCTCCTTTTTTAAATTGACCGTGTTTCTTACCTCCTTTGTTGTTGTAGAGGGAATTATCTAGTACTTCATCCTTCTAAATCTGTGTTGCCTCCTCAGCTTTAAGCAAATTCACCAATTCCACAAAAGACACTTGTCTACCATATACATTAAGAGAGGTTATCAACATCTTATAGGACTCTGGAAATGCTCTCAAGATGACATAGGTCAAGAGAGTATCATCCACTGGTTTTCCCATAGCATTCAATTTGGATTTCACTTCTGCCACTCTACATATGAATAGATCAATCGTCTCACCAAATGTCATATTGAGAGTATGTAGTTGAGTTTGAAAGTGGAGAATAGTGGACTGATTCTTACCTTCATAAATAGTAATCAAAGCATACCAAGCTTTCTTACTAGTTTTGGGATCAAAAATATGAGGTTGAACCTCATCTGTAGTAGCAAGCAGGATAAACATGAGACATCTTTTGTCCTTCTTATCAAAATATTCTTAATCTGATCTTACTATTTGAGGGTGTATTATAGTGCCTATAGACACCAAAATAGCACCAATCCTATTATGTGGCTGCAAACACTGATCGCTTTGACAAACACAGCCCCTAGGGCAGCCCCTAGAGGTTAAACAGTGGTCTTAACCACTTTCATAGAAATTTTGTAAGGTCAAGAGGCAATTTGGAACATTCAGGCACTTTGCTTAGTATTCGCCTCACCCAGGGACGAATTCAAACTGGGATCTGTCTCACCCAGGGACGAATTCTGAATTCGTCTCTGGGCGGGATGAATTTCATGTTTAACGGGCAAAAAGAAGAATGGCACCAAGTGGCAGCCAAGGACAGTCAATTGATGACTCCTGCCTCGCACGCGTGTGTGGGTGGGAAGATGGGCTATTAGAGGACTGTCACAAGGGCAGTTATGAAAGCCCAAGTCATGGAGGACTCCCCTCCCTCATGGGAAGACATGACCGCCACATGGCACCTATGACCAACACATGGCGCTTATGCATCCCTCTCAAAAGAGACCCCATGGGTCTATAAAATGGTGGACTTTTCTCACCCAAAAAGGGGATATTGGAGGTGATTTAAAGCAATGAAGTGTTGTCCAATTGATTACTCATTTGCATCTTTTGATTCACCTTCTCACATCCACTAATCTCTTTCACAAGGGAGGTTATTGGGTGGCTTTTGGAAGCGTGGATCCAACCCAAATCCAACATTTGACCACCTTACACCACCAATTTGCAGACACCCCAATACTGAGAGGTTTTGGACTCATCCCTAGTGGATTGGCATCGAAATCAAGTGCCAACGGTGGGAGGCCCACTTGGGCACCCCGCATTTTCTAAGTTTTATTCTAAAGCATTCTAGATTATTTGTTCATGTTGCATTTTACGTTATTCTATTTAGTGAACTCATAGCTTCATTTCCATAACATTTTGATCAGATTTTATCATGCCTTTTGTCACTTTGTTGTCCCACTAACTTGCAGGTAGTGACATCGAATTCCCGAGGATAGAGGCCAAATTGGGAGAATCCGACCATCTAGGTCATCCCAAAATGGCCCCAATTACATAACCCCTCTGTTTGTAGGTGTTTTGGAGGTCTCGGGAGTCGACATTGGAGCAGGATCACTTCGGCTTTTCCAACACAGTAGAATTCGTCCCACCCAAGGACGAATAGCAGTCAAAATTCGTCCTGCCCAGGGACAAATTCCAGGTGAAGGTAGATTTCCTGACTGTTTCAATAGTAGTGGCCTCTGGTAATGTCTTCTAACCTCTGTCAAATTTGTAGGTGACTTAGATCCATTTTATTCACTGTATTTGACAATCTGTTGCATGCATCTTTTGGCGATTTCAAAGAACAAACTTTCCTTTTTGTCACAGGTGCTATTGACATCTTTGTTGTTTCTTTTTTTGCAGGAGGAGAAGTAGAGGTTAAGGACTCATCAAAATCAGTGACGACATCGTCTTGGCCCACCCATCTCAAGTGTGGGCATGCGGAAAAAGGAACATTAAGTCTTGATTGTAATCAAATTCTTTTAACGCTCCTAGCCCCTGAAAAGGGGGGAGGCATTTTTGTAACAGAGATCAAGAGAGTTTAATGAAAGGGCTGTGTTTTCTCCATTTGCTTGTATCTCATTTCAATGTGTCTCTTTCATTTCATGCATTCTACATTTTTAGGACTTAAGCATATTTGATTTTGAATGCATCGCAATTAGTGTTTCCTTCGCCCGAAATCTCGTGCTTTTAGTGGCGATCACGGTGGGACTCTGTCCCCTGGTTTTAAGATCAAATAACTGATCCTTTTTTTGTGTTTTGTGCTTGACAGGTACAATTTTTTTTTGCAGACTGTTATTCGTCTCTGACTGTGACGAATTATTTATTGTAATTCGTCTGAGCCTGAGATGAATTCAAATTCGTCTTTGGCAGGGACAAATTATGTTCTGCAATTCATCTCACAAAGGGATGAATTCCTTGCCTGTGGATTTTCAGAGCAGAAGGTCAGAAACAACCGGTCCAAGCAGAGAAGAGGTAGGGATTTTTATAATCTCTGTTAAATTTTTCTATTTATGTTTCTATTCTTTGGTTGTTTTCAGTTTATCCTGCTTGCTTAGGGAAAGTCATTTATGCTTGTTTCATTTTTGCTAAATAAAATGAATCCCACACACATCACATGGTAAATTAAACCAAGGAGCTGGTCGTAAGACCCCAGCCCTTGAGCAAGACCAACGGTGGGTTCATCACCACCTTGGCTTAGCTTTGCATCCATTTCCCCGATTGTCAACTGTTGTTAGGCGTAAATCCTAACGAAAGCTGACCGAGTGTCGTTGGGGTGATTCCCATGCACGCGAGGATAAGTCTTCTATGGTAGGTGCCATTAACAGGACAATCCCCCTTTCGTACCACCTACGTACCACGTACCATCTGCTCTCACGTACCTATAGTCTCCCTCTCGTAAGGGCGGGTATATAGAGAGGTTGGTATATCGGCCTAGTTGGTATATTGAAGGGGTGACCATTTTGGGAGTTATATGAGCCTTCATTATGCATTTAAACATTCTTTAAAAACATTCAAAAATAAAACAAAACATCAAAATGCACTAAACTAGATTAGGACACACTATTAATCCTTAAAAGAGATAATCACGGTTTGTGTATGTGTGTGTTCATTTCTGCTTAGTGTAGACAAAAAGAAAAATCATCATAAACGAGATAAAAATTTGCTTAGATAGTAGAGAAGCACCGCAATGGTGTACACCCGTAGCCAAGCCCAATCAAGGGTAGAAGCTCTGGAAGGTACACAAGAAGTGGGCACAAGTCACCTTCGCTTTAGTCCTGAGGACTTAGTCATACCCCCTTGGCGGTCTGGCCCACAAGAAGGTCCTCGTCAGACCACATCAAGAAAGTTATATTGGGATCCCCCTTTGTGGGGTATGCCCATTCAACACAGCCCCTTTCGGGAAGACGCTTTACATGTAGACCTTGACGTAAATAGAGAATCGCCTTTTGAGGTTAGACATGAGTGGCCACAGCGTGATGAAGTGCTAGAGAGGCACACTGTCCATTTGGAGAGACAACGTGGATATGGCATCCCTCCTTTACCTCCCATCAGAACAGAAAGAAAAAATCCAGAGCGCAGGGCTCTTTACACAGGGCGAGCTAACTCCGCCTGCCCCTTTCAAACCCATGAAAGGGAGTACGAGGAAAGCCATCGCATTCCTCAAGGACAACAAACAACACGAGAACCTTGCATTTTTGCACCTGCTAGGTATCATGATCACACATCGAGGCCAGAGCCTCAAGTAAATGTCGCCTACCTCGACAGAGGGAAGCAACCCATTGAAATTTTAGATCATCAAGATCGAGGCAAACACATAGGAAAAAAATTCAAGCCTCCTGAGCAAAAGAGGGCAGACCAAATTGACCCGGAAGTCGCCAGACATGCCACCCGTCAAGCCCAAATCACACGTCTTGAACAAGGTCATCAGGAGTTAGAGTACTTATACCGCCTGAGTAAAGAGCGCATGCAACGCGAAGTAGATGAGTTGTGCTATAAACTACTTGAGAGGGTGCCAACCTGAGGCACAACCCTTTGGTGCATGATAGGTCTCCATGACCTCGTCAAGCTTTGCCTCTGAGACCTTATAGACCCGAGAGAGATGCTACTCCCCGAAGCAATGATGGTTACCTTCAACGGGGACTCAATCAGGGTCATAGGTCTCGCCTAGAGACTCCTCAAGAAGTTTATGAGGAGTACGAACCAGAAATAGAATGGGTCAAAATTCCCCATCAAGGCGGGAGAGCTGCCACTCGGCCACCCCTCCATAGGCCTCCAGTCTCCCATAACTCACAACGAGAGCAAACAAAAGAGGTAGAAATAAAATCTTTCGATGCATACAAAGTGCTATTGGAGCATTTGGAGTCTATGGAGACAAAAGCTTCTGGGCATCAAAAGCCCATGTTACGTCAACTTGGCAGTCATCCAGTGCATCCCTCAGTGCCCACACCTCTTTACCCTAAACATTTCAAGTTGCCTCAATTGGCGGTCTTTAAAGGTGAAGAGGATGCACAAGAACATGTCACAAGGTTCCTAAGTCAATGCTTTGGCATCCAAGATAATGACGCATTTTGTTGCTTAGGACATTCATAACCACATTCGTAGGCCCTGCCTCGGATTGGTTCACACAATTACCCAAACACAGCATAAACAACCTAGATCAATTAGTAGATGCGTTTCTTGAATGCTTTGCCTTCAACACAAAGAAGAAGGCATCACTGAGTGATCTGGCCGGCCTCAGGCAATATGAGGAAGAAACAATGGCGGCATATGAGAATCGATGGAGGGCTTTGCTTTCTAAGCTACCCTACCGTCCCCCTATGTATGATCTCACATAGATGTTTGCATGGAGTTGTTTAAAATCAATCTCTGGGCTATTGTTGTTGCAACAATATGACAATTTAGAAGAAGCTCTGGCGCAAGCCAGAGTCATAGAAGAGATCAAGATAGGTGAAGGCGCAATCGCCAAGCCTAAAAAGAAAGAGTGGAATAAGACCACTAAGATCGAGACTACACAATCACAACCCGCTGCGGTTAACCAAGTTGCAATAAATGTCCCCAAGCTTGTGCAAGAAATGTAGCCCCAAAAGGCTAATTACCAGGCAGTGCCTCCTAGTTATGAAAGAGAAAATACAAGACAAGAGCAGAATCAGCAGCGTCACCCTAGGCGATAATTCACCCCTTATACGGAGTCTAGGGACTCCTTATTTGACCACTTGTCAGTGAGAAATTTAGTCACCCTTCCAGAGATCCAAACTGTAGACCCTAATGCTCCCAAGCCTAAAGGATACAGAGAGGAATTGTATTGTAGATTCCATAGGCGCAGGGGACATGACTTAAATGGATGCTGGAAATTCAAAGGATTAATCCAAGATTTGATCGATAATAAAACATTGGTCGTGGACAACCCCATAGCGCCAAATAATCAACAAATGGGGGTATTCAAGGACCCTTTGCCCACCCACGAGGCACAGGCAAAACCTCTCCAGATTAATGAGGTGCGACAAAATATTCCCATGCAAGGATTTGTAGGGATGATCAGCATAGTGACTAGGAACAAAAAGTACCCAGCAGTTGCCCCCGAGGTAGCTATGAGGGAAGTTTCGACAACGTCACAGCCTCAACAATGCCCTATGCAGTTGCCTCCGCCTAGACCCAAGGTCACGATACATACCAAACTCACGCAGAGTTTGCGGACCACATCGGCTAGGCTTTCCATTTACGAGCTTATTCAACAGTCAACACCTCATAGGGAAGATCTTATGGAAATTTTAAAAGCCATCGAATTACAGCCTCATGAAGCAAATTCTTTCAACAACTTTGTGGGACATGTGAAACGATGTACGAAGCCGATCATTACCTTCAGAGAAGATGAAGTCAAAACAATATCGAATGACATGGTAGATCCACCCCATAGGATCCCGGGATCCCATACAAGAGAGTGTTGGTAGATACTGGCTCGTCCAGTAACATCATTACCACTACAGCACTAAAACATTTGAAGCTGCCAGCCTCTCATATCATAGCCTCCACATACACACTGCGAGCTTTCAATGATGCAATATGCTCGATAGTCGACACAGTTGTTCTGCCTGTCCAGGTAGGACAAAATACAATACCTACATTGTGCCATGTGTTGGAAGGTGAGATGGCTTACAATATACTGCTAGGGTGGCCTTGGATCAGGGACATGAAGTGTGTCCCTTCGATCGCTCACCAGTGCTTAAAGTATGCTTTTGAAGGAGAAATACATGTAGTCTCGATGGACTTAGAGCCCTTCAAGTATTGCAATGCGGTACATTTAATGCCTCAATTGACCCTCCCTTCAATGCATTTGGATTTCCAGTTAAATCCATTTAAACAGAGTCCGATACCGCAGGCACCACTGGTGACCAAATCAACAAAATCCCAGCTAGGTGAGTCTTCATCATCTGCTTCTTCATTATCAACGCCACCTGTCATGGCCAAATAGAAGGACAAGGGAAAATAGATCATGGAAGAGGCTCAGCCCCTAGAAGAGGGGTTGCCCATAATATCAACTGTATCAACAGAGGAAATACCTAGCACAACAGAACCTGAGACTCCTAAAACAACAAACATGGAATGGACTTAGGAAGGACTACCGTTCCCTCCCTCGTAAGCAACAACAATCACTGTTGAAATGGCCAGTATGGGCCTGGGGGAGTATTTAGTGCAGAATTTTGTGGCAACGCCCGCATTAGAATCAGTACAAGACATGGGGAGACCTTGCCTTCCTATAGGAACAGTTGTTCCTCTAGCTTACCCACCAAACCAGACAAATTTTGTGTATGGGGGCCTAGATCATGGTGTTGAACCATGCAAACAAAAGGAAGCAGACGAAGAACCTTTTGCTGAAAATATCAACTATCTGTCAAACCCGGACTTCGCTCTAAGATATCTCGGCCAATGCAATTGGCATGGATATGGGCTAGGCAGATATGAGCAAGGGATGTGTGTCCTTTGCCAAACAAGATATCATATGCCATATGATAAGTCGGGAGTAGGGTTCAACCACCCCCTGCCCTTAGACATCTTGGTAGAAAATATGCAAGGCCTAGAAATAGGCAACTAGGGGGGATTGGCACCAGATCTTTATGCCAACCCAAATACAGAATATACATTGGGAGATTACCTCCCATGGTCAACAAACACCCTTGGCAACAACAGTAATCCCTCTCCTTTTCTAGAGAGAGGTGAAATTTCGGACATTAATCCCTAAAGAGAAAATCAATGGTGTCCGGACATCTTTTTGAAGTTGTTCCCCTTAGAGGTTCCAGTTGAATCAATACAGTGTCAAGAGAATTAGGTCCCTCCACCAAGAGTGGAACAACCGCAATGGGACCAGATTAACTTGCTGGAACAAGGGGAACCCTCAATGTCGCAAGTAACAGTTGCTGAAGAGAATGAACATTTTTGGATCTCCAAAAGTGATTCAGAAGATGAGACTGAGATGATCTATCTTAAACATGCGCAATGAAACAATCGCCCTTTAACTCATGAAGATCTAATGGGATAGATGGGCATAAGGTTAGGGCATGAATGGTGGGTAGACCCAGCGAGGTGGGACCAAGTGTTGGATCTATGGCTCCAAATACAAGATGAGCATCGTCCACCATGAGACCCTATCATGACATCAGTGCCAAGGGAAGATCCCGTCTTCCTACCAACACATAGGGCCGATCCGTTCATACCCGTCCCTACAGAACCATATCCAGAGCATAGGGAGCATCCAAAATGTTCGAGTTATAACATCCACGGTAATGGAGACCAAACTCATTTCATCAACATGATCTCCATTGACTTGACCGCACCCATTCACAATTCGGCCGATCCAGTAAGGTCATTGCATCTAGACATAGATGCCATCGACTGGGATCGCGTCAATTCACCTTTATCACCATCAGAGTACTGGCCTTTCGGTGAAATGCTTCATTTTACTTCAAGGACAACTCAAGATATATTTCAGGCTGAAGAGGGACTCGAGGTTCCAAACGCAGATTTAAACTCAGCCAATGATATCCATTTGATCCCGACTCTGCATCAGTTGGAGGACGGATCCCACATGTCCGTCGAGGAAACGACTGACGTAGACATCGGCTTAGACCCAATGAATCCAAAGATTATCAAGCTAGGGGTAAGCTTATCCCCTGAAGAGCAAGCCGACTACATTACCCTTCTCAAAGTGAAGAAGGAGGTTTTTGCATGGTCATACAGAGACATGCCGAGACTAGACCCACAGCTAGTCACGCATAATTTAACGCTTGATCCGAAAATCAAGCCCGTAAAGCAAAAACTACAAAAAATGCACCCAACAGTGGCCTTGATGGTCAAAGATGAATTGCAAAAGTTGTTGGATGCACAATTTGTCATCTGCGTGGATTATCCGCCATGGTTGTCCAACATGGTTCCTGTCAAGAAGCCCGATGGGAGGATTCGCATATGCACTAATTTTTGAGATCTAAACAAAGCGAGTCCTAAGGATGATTTCCCCTTGCCAAGCATCAACGCGTTGGTAGACGCTACAACAGGTCACGAAATGCTTTCCCTAATGGATGGTTTCTCGGGATACAATCAAATTTGTATCAATCCTGAAGACCAACTAAAAATGGCGTTCACAATGCCTTGGGGGACATTTTGTTATAAGGTCATGCCTTTTGGCCTTAAAAATGTTGGCGCTACCTACCAACGTGCCATGACATATATCTTCCATGATTACATGCACAAAACTATGGAAGATTACATGGATGATTTGTTAGCCAAGTCTCTTTTGCGCTCAGATCATCTCGGTGACTTAAGCAAGATTCTCGATCGCCTCATAGAGCATAAGGTCAGACTGAATCCCAAGAAGTGTGTATTTGGAGTCACATCTGGAAAGCTCTTGGGTTTCATAGTCTCAAAATTAGGAATCGAGGTGGACCCAAAGAAAGTCGAGGCAATCCTTGAAATGGCTCCCCCAACCACTATCAAGCAGCTCAAAAGTCTGCAAGGAAAGGTCACGTTGATTAAACGCTTCATAGCGCAATTATCTGAAAAATGCCGACCCATGAACAAATTATTGAACAAGGGGGTCACATTTCATTGGGATGACGAGTGCCAGTCAACCTTTGATGAAATCAAACAATACTTGGCTTCGCCACCAGTATTGGCACCACCTAGACCAGGAGTGCCGTTCTACTTATACATCTCAGCTACTGAGGTGGCACTGGGTGCCATGCTAGCCCAAAAGAATGAACTTCACAAAGAAAAGGCTACTTACTATCTTAGCCGCACCCTGGTCAGTTACGAACTTAACTATGCATACGTTGAGAAACTCGCTTGGCAGTGGTGTTTGCTACCAAAAAGCTACGCCACTACATGCTGAGCAACACTACGTATGTTGTGTCTAAGGAGAATCCATTGTGATACATGATGAGTCGTACTTATCATAGTAGTCGCACGACAAAATGGATCATGTTATTGACGGAATTTGACATTGAGTTTATTGGGCAAAAATCTATCAAAGGACAAGTCATAGCCGATCAACTAGCAGGGGCTCCTCTTGAAGACGATCAGCCTCTGGTCATAGAACTACCCGATGATGGGGTCTTCCATGTCTCAGAATCGCCAGATTCTGACGAGCCTGAGTCACAGGCCGACATAACCCTATTCTTCGATGGTTCTAAATGCGAGCAAGGTGGTGGCGCAAGAATTGTATTCTTCACACCCCAGGGTGCTCCGATGCCCCTGTCATTTAAATTAAACTTCCAGTGCACCAAAAATAATGTATAATATGAAGCCTTGCTCCTAGGTCTTCAGACATCAATCGCCATGAACATCAAACGACTGAACATCTTTGGTGATTCACTGTTAATAGTCAATCAAGTCAAAGGGGTATATCAATGCAAATGCCCAGTTTTGAAGGCTTATAAAGCCCTCGTGGACAAATTCCTGGAAAAACTTGAGTGGTATGACATCGAGGCACTCCCTCGATCATCGAATCGTTTTGCGGACATAATGGCCTCCTTGGGGTCACTAATCCCGTAAGACCTTTCCGGTGATATGACAACTATTCAAGTCAAAACCTTATCGCAATCCGCGATAGAGCGCGCAAGCTCAGACTTGACACCAGGAATCCACATGATCCAGATTGAACCATCCTCGGATAAGTTCTTTCAAATCCAAGATCGTCTGAAACGTGCCAACTAGGGGTCCTTGTTTTCCCCCACTCCCACTAATAGCAACACAATGCTATTCTTACAAGTTCTATCCCATTCAGCATTTGTTAGGGAAGAACTTCGAAAGGGATTGGCTATTCATACTATCGAGGTTTCTGATCAACAAGACTGGTATTTACCCATTAGAGACTACCTCAAGTTAGGTAATCTTCCCTTTGGATTGACGCATGCCGCAAAACGAACATTCAAGCAGAAAGCGGCTAAGTATGTCTTGATAGGAGACATTTTGTATCGTCGCAGCTATGACGGAATTCTTCTTCATTGTTTGGACCAGCAAGAGTCCACTTGGGCAGTCGCCCAAGCGCACGATGGTACATGTGGTGGTCACTTTAGTGGTATGGCCATCAAAAAGCGCATTCTTTGCATGGGCTATTATTGGCCATCTTTAGAGCGAGATTGTTGCGCATATGTCAAGAAGTGCGTGAAATGTCAACATCATGCCAATTTGATGCACGTACCTTCCCAGGCCTTGCAGGCAATCCAATCTGCTTGGCCATTTTTGCAATGGGGCTTCGATCTAATTGGAAAGATCTCCCCTGCATCATCAGGCCGTCACACGTTTATCATAACGGCCATAGAGTATTTTACTAAATGGGTGGAAGCAATTCCGTTAACTTCTACGACAGGACCCCGCATTGTGGAGTTCATCTTGCATAACATCATATGTCATTTTGGTATTCCATCCAAAATAATATCGGATAATGGGCCATCATTCAAGAACAAAGACGTGCGTGCTTTGACCACAAAGTACAAAATTCAGCACAGCTTCCTATACAAGATGGGACCAAGTGTTGGATCTATGGCTCCAAATACAAGATGAGCATCGTCCACCATGAGACCCTATCATGACATCAGTGCCAAGGGAAGATCCCATCTTCCTACCAACACATAGGGCCGATCCGTTCATACCCGTCCCTATAGAACCATATCCAAAGCATAGGGAGCATCCAAAATGTTCGAGTTATAACATCCACGGTAATGGAGACCAAACTCATTTCATCAACATGATCTCCATTGACTTGACCGCACCCATTCACAATTCGGCCGATCCAGTAAGGTCATTGCATCTAGACATAGATGCCATCGACTGGGATCGCGTCAATTCACCTTTATCACCATCACAGTACTGTCCTTTCGGTGAAATGCCTCATTTTACCCCAAGGACAACTCAAGATATTTTTCAAGCTGAAGAGGGACCCGAGGTTCCCAACGTAGATCTAAATTCAGCTAATGATATCCATTTGATCCCGACTCCACACCAGTTGGAAGATGGATCCCACATGTCAGTCGAGGAGACGACTGACGTAGATATCGACACAGATCCAATGAATCCATGGATTCTCAAGCTGGGGGTAAGTCTTTCCCCCAAAGAGCAATCCAACTACATTGCCCTTCTTAAAGAGAAGAAGGAGGTTTTTGCATGGTCATACAAAGATATGCCAGGACTAGACCCGCAGCTAGTCACGCATAATTTAACGCTTGATCCGACAATCAAGCCTGTAAAGCAAAAACTACGTAAGATGCACCCAAAAGTGGCCTTGATGGTCAAAGATGAATTGCAAAAGTTGTTGGATGCACAATTTGTCATCTGCGTGGATTATCCGCCATGGTTGTCCAACATGGTTCCCGTCAAGAAGCCCAACGGGAGGATTCACATATGCACTAATTTTTGAGATCTAAACAAAGCGAGTCCTAAGGATGATTTCCCCTTGCCAAGCATCGACGCATTGGTAGATGCTACAGCAGGTCACGAAATGCTATCCCTCATTGATGGTTTCTCAGGATACAATCAGATTTGTATCAATCCCGAGGATCAACTCAAAACGGCGTTCACAACACCTTGGGGGACATTTTTTTATAAGGTCATGCCTTTTGGCCTTAAAAATGCTGGCGCCACCTACCAACGTGCCATGACGTACATCTTCCACGATTACATGCATAAAACTTTGGAAGATTACATGGATGATTTGTTAGCCAAGTCTCTTTTGCGCTCAGATCATCTCGATGACTTAAGCAAGATCCTCGATCGCCTCATAGAGCATAAGGTTAGACTAAATCCCAAGAAGTGCGTATTTGGCATCACATCTAGAAAACTCTTGGGTTTCATAGTCTCAAAATGAGGAATCAAGGTGGACCCACAGAAAGTCAAGGCAATCCTTGAAATGGTTCCCCCAACTACCATCAAGCAGCTCAAAAGTCTGCAAGGAAAGGTCACGTCGATTAAACGCTTCATAGCGCAATTATCTAACAAGTGCCAACCCATGAACAAATTATTGCACAAGGGGGTTACATTTGACTAGGATGACGAGTGCCAGTCAGCCTTTGATGAAATCAAACAATACCTGGCTTCGCCACCAGTATTGGCACCACCTAGACCAGGAGTGTCGTTCTACTTATACATCTCAGCTACTGAGGTGGCACTGGGTGCCATGTTAGCCCAGAAGAATGAACTTCACAAGGAATAGGCTACTTACTATCTAAGCCGCACCCTGGTCAGTTATGAACTTAACTATGCATATGTTGAGAAACTTTGCTTGGTAGTGGTGTTTGCTACCAAAAAGCTACACCACTACATGTTGAGCAACACTACGTATGTTGTGTCTAAGGAGAATCCATTGCGATACATGATGAGTCATACTTATCATAGTAGTCGCATGACGAAATGGATCATGTTGTTGATAGAATTTGACATTGAGTTTATTGGACAAAAATCTATCAAAGGACAAGTCATAGCCGATCAACTAGTAGAGGCTCCTCTTGAAGACGATCAGCCTCTAGTCATAGAACTACCCGATGATGGGGTCTTCCATGTCTCATAATTGCCGGATTCTGATGAGCCTGAGTCACAAGCCGACATAACCCTATTATTTGATGGTTCTAAATGTGAGCAAGGTGGTGGCATGCAGAATTGTATTCTTCACACCGCAGGGTGCTCCAATGCCCCTGTCATTTAAATTAAACTTCCAGTGCACCAACAATAATGCAGAATATGAAGCCTTGCTCCTAGGTCTTCAGACAGCAATTGCCATGAACATAAAATGACTGAACATCTTTGGTGATTCGTTGTTAATCGTCAATCAAGTCAAAGGGGTATATAAATGCAAATGCCCAGTTTTGCAGGCTTATAAAGCCCTTGTGGACAAATTCTTGGCAAAACTTGAGTGGTATGACATCGAGGCACTCCCTCGATCATCGAATCATTTTGCGGACACAATGGCCTCCTTGGGGTCACTAATTTCGTAAGACATTTTCGGTGATATGAAAACCATTCAAGTCAAAACCTTATCACAATCCGCGATGGAGCGTGCAAGCTCAGACTTGATGCCAGGAATCCACATGATCCAGATTGAACCATCCTCGGATAAGTTCTTTCAAATCCGAGATCGTCTGAAACGTGCCAACTGGGGGTCCTTGTTTTCCCCTACTCCCATTAATAGCAACACAACGCTATTCTTACAAGTTCTATCCCATTCAGCATTTGTTAGGGAAGAACTTCAAAAGGGATTGGCTATTCATACTGTTGAGGTTTCCGATCAACAGGACTGGTATTTACCCATTAGAGACTACCTCAAGTTAGGTAATCTTCCCCTTGGATTGACGCACGCCGCAAAATGAACATTCAAGCAGAAAGCGGCTAAGTATGTCTTGATAGGAGACATTTTGTATCATTGCAGCTATGAAGGAATCCTTCTTCGTTGCTTGGACCAGCAAGAGTCCACTTGGGCAATCGCCCAAGTGCACGATGGTACATGTGGTGGCCACTTTAGTGGTATGGCCATTGCAAAGCGCATTCTTTGCATGGGCTATTATTGGCCATATTTAGAGCGATATTGTTGCGCATATGTCAAGAAGTGCGTGAAGTGTCAAAATCATACCAATTTGATGCACGTACCTTCCCAGGCCTTGTAGACAGTCTAGTCTACCTGGCTATTTTTACAATGGGGCTTCGATCTAATTGGAAATATCTCCCCTGCATCGTCAGGTCGTCACACGTTTATCATAACGGCCACAGAGTATTTTACCAAATGGGTGGAAGCAATTCCACTAACCTCTACGATAGGACCCCGCATTGTGGAGTTCATTTTGCATAACATCATGTCATTTTGTTATTCCATCCAAAATAATCTCGGATAATGGGCCATCATTCAAGAACAAAGACGTGCGTGCTTTGACCACAAAGTACAAAATTCAGCATAGTTTTTTGACACCCTATTATCCGCAAGCAAATGGGCAAGCAGAGGCGTCAAACAAAATGCTAGTTGCCATCCTTAAAAATACGATCACAGACAGTCATAAGGATTGGCACATACAAATCCCACTTGCCCTTTGGGCTTATCGCACTAGCATTCGGACGCCAACTGGGGCAACTCTGTTTTTGCTTGTGTATGGCTCAGAGGCAGTAATGCCTCTCGAGTTGGAAATTCCTTCCCTTCGCATATCAATGCAGGAGTTCATCGATGATGACACTGCACGGCAAGCCTGGTTAGACCAACTTACATTGCTTGACGAACGACACGTTAATGCTCTCGAGCACTTACGTATCTATCAAGAGCGGCTTAAGAAAGCTTACAACATGAAAGTTCACCTAAGGGACTTTCGGGTTGGTGATTTGGTTTTGAAGGAAAACCAACAGAACTCTAATTTGCCATCCCACCTAAGGGACAAGTTCACGACAAATTGGTTAGGTCCATATGTCATTGATAGCAAAATAGGACCCGAGACATACCAGCTAGCTTCTCTTGATGATATCAAGGAAACAGAACCCTTGAATATTAGTCATTTACGACCATTTCATATCTAAGAGAGCCATATCCCAAAAATGCTCCAAGGATTATCGCAATCACTTGGTCACCCCAAAAATGCTCCAAGGATTATCGCAATCACTTGGTCACCCCAAAATGCTCCAAGGATTATCGCAATCACTTGGTCACCCCAAAATGCTCCAAGGATTATCGCAATCACTTGGTCACCCAAAAATGCTCCAAGGATTATCGCAATCACTTGGTCACCCCAAAATGCTCCAAGGATTATCGCAATCACTTGGTCACCCCAAAAGCTCCAAGGATTATCGCAATCACTTGGTCACCCCAAAATGCTCCAAGGATTATCGCAATCACTTGGTCACCCCAAAATGCTCCAAGGATTATCGCAATCACATGGTCACCCCAAAATGCTCCAAGGATTATCGCAATCACTTGGTCACCCCAAATGCTCCAAGGATTATCGCAATCATTTGGTCACCACAAAAGCTCCAAGGATTATCGCAATCACTTGGTCACCCAAAAGCTCCAAGGATTATCGCAATCACTTGGTCACCCAAAAAGCTCCAAGGATTATCGCAATCACTTGGAAACCCCAAAGGCTCCAAGGATCCCTAAAATCACTTGGTCAATCCCAAAAGGCTCCAAGGATTCTTGCAATCGCTTGGTCAATCCCAAAATGCTCCAAGGATTTCACAATCGCTTGGTCAAAAATCAAGAAAATTCAAAAAACAACAAAAATTTGCATCTCATTTCTAGGCATGCTCAAATTCATCAATCGAGAATTTTTCTCGCATCTCATCTTCATATTCACAAAAATCAATCCATCAAAAATACAAAAATACATAGCTGCATAAAAGCATTGCATCCATACATTGCACATTTGTGGTCGTACGAGTCAAAAGCACCATAGGCTATAATTGCTCTGCTAGCCCATCTTGTTCCACACTGTTCCATTTTACAAAAACAACAAAAACACCATGTATTGTTTTTACCACACTAGAGTCAGTGGTCTTTTAATGTATCAAGAGTTTTCATAATTTAGTCATCATCTTGCTCTTTAGCCACGTAATGTATCGAGTCAGACAGATTTTACGAAGGTAGAGTTCTACTTGAAGTACGCCTTGCTACGTAACATCCCAACACAAATAAAAACACATAAAACAATTCTTGAGTTGTGTGAATGAAAGATGAAACCTGCACAGTAATCCAGGTCACCAAAAGCAAAACGGTTATCTTGCTCATCCCCTTGTGCGAATGACCCCAAGAATGCTTAGAGTTGGCAAAAGGACAAGCATCCTCCCTACCCAATTCCCTAAGAATCCCTAAGTTATCAATAGTTGCAAAACATCAAAAATTTGCAAAACGTCAAAACTCCAAAATTTGACATCTTATAGTGCACACATCAAACGACACAAACAATAGTGATTTTCGTCACTCCATATCCCCAATCCCTTGCTCAAAAGAAAAACAAATCAAAATAAACAGTGATATTATCACTACAAACGAGCAAGTATCCCAATACAATTGAAGAAAATAAGGGAGTTGAACTTGAATCCCTGGAACTCTCAGCATTCTAACAGGTCATGAGGCAAGCCTCAGTATCGGTTTGGTTGATAGCCTATCGGTAACTGGCGGTAAAATTCTCGCATGACGATATATCTGTCACATTAACTTGCGTACAGATCAATGTTTGCATGTGGATGAGCTAGCTTATGGCATCCTGGATAACACCACAGATTAATCTAACTGAATACAACAAAGGAGTTAGTGGAGCTAATTAGGTGATCCTCGCATACGAGTTCGGTTGAAAGCCCATCTGGCACTAGCGGTATCCTGAAAAATACCACATAAATGAACTCAATTGCACACATAGGGATGTGAAATAGCTTGGTCAAAAACAAGTCCGATTCATACCTTGTTCAAAAGTCTTGTAAGATAAAGTACAATCGTGGCCAGCGAGTTAGAACTGTCTGAGTCTCAGAAAACCTTAGCTACATTTCTGAACCAACTGCGCGATTTTTCATCCTTACAATACCATTAGAAAATACAACAAAAAAAGAAAAACCACATGTATACATACAAAGTGATGTATCACAACAATCGCCAAAAACAACATAACAGAGTTCTAAACAGTCCATGGTGCCATAGCCAAACATCACAAATCCCATTCATCCATTTCATTTTTTGCATATCACATATAAAATAAAAAACATTTGCATATGCATTCATCAAAATAAATATACATACATCCATATTCATCAACCATCATGCATAAGATCAAATCATCATATGTGCATAAACCAAATAAAATCGGTATATATATATATATATATATCGTCAAAAAAAAATGCCCGCAGGCTACAAAACTGGTCCTCAAACCTCGCAATCATATAACAAAACCCAAACTAAGGTGTCGACCACCATGATCACGTAGGATCGATGCGACGGGAACTACCCCCTATGGTGTGGGTCCTATGGGACCCTATAGGGTGGCTACTACTAGCCCTCGCATCACGCTTGCTACCGCCTCCCTCATCTAATCGCTTGTGATGAGATGATGCTGACTACTCAGTCGCACTATCCCTCGTTTGGCATGAAGATCCACTTCCCGAGGGCTTAGGTAGCCGCCCACCAAGGCGGATGACCTCCCTCTCCAAGTCTAGCCGATGTCAAAACCACTCTGCCTCCCATCGATGATAGTAAGATACTACATCATCGTGCTATGCCAAAACCCTATCCCGCTCTGCTAGCTGAGCCCACAGGAGATCCCTCTCCCGCAGTGCGTCCCCTAGCTCTAGATCCCGAATCCATAGTAGCTCTATTAGTCGTGCATTTTTAGCACGTATCCCAGACTCCATCTCCTTTGTATCCGCCTAAAGTATAAGACCCTCCAAAACAACAGCCTACTCTAGCTCCCACTGCTCCTCCATGTCCTACATGTCCGGCTAATCCGGAGCTCCCACCTCTACATCCTCATCCCCCACCTCAACCATGTCCGCGTAATCCAATGGAACTCCCCAATCATCCCCTACTATCTCAGCACCATCCACTGCTGCCTCCGTGCCTCCTGGTGGCCCCTCTCCTCTCCATCGCCGTAGCACCCACCACGAGTCATACTTAGTGGTAGTCCCGACATCATCTACGTTCGAGATGTCAATCACCGCATCTGACTCCTCACCCAATGGCACGGTGACCGGTCGATCTAGAGCCCTCTCATCTCCCCGATGTCGATAGACCACGGGCTCACCAGGAAACCCCTAGCGCACCCCAAACTATCGTGTAACCCGACTATATGAGAATAACTCATGCTCGGTCCCATGCCGCCCAATCAACCACCGCTCCCTACGTACCCGTCGGAGCCACTCTCCAGCCTTCGGCCAGGCTGGACAGTCCCGATAAGGGCGCCAAACCACCTCCCTTGGAGTGAGCCGAGAGAAGGCATCAGTATAGTGCTCTACGGCACCTGCCCATCACCGACTCTGCCCCTACTCCGTAGACCGCCGCCACAGAACTGCATAACCTATCTCCTTGTCATCCATCGTCGCCCGAGTCATCCATGGTAACCCGATTGGCCTCTCAATAGTTATGTGCTGCCAACCCCAGCACTGCAACAGATAACTGTAGCTGACCCCCTTCCGCTGCCAATAGCGGACCCCATACAACTCCTCGTAGAGTTGTGCCAACAATGTTTGTCCCCATCTCAAGATCAGCGGTGCCTCTATCGGGCACTCTACCAACTGCCACACCAAATCCAGCAGGTTCCACGGGAACCTCACGCCTGACGAGTCAGGTAAAAGCATGTTAGAAATGAGGCCCATCAAGAATGCGTGCCTCAATCCTAACACCCCCCTCTCCTGCCACCATCCAACCAAAATCCCGCCAGCCTGGCAGTCCACCTCGGTTGTCTCCACTGGGTTCTCTACACCCAGCCGCTCCCCATGCCCGAAGCATCTCGTAAGTACAGCAGTCCGCTGATCAAATGATGATGTCCTAATAGGCAGTCCATCTATCAGAATCTGAAGTAGCCGATAGACATCCTCCAGAGTCACAGTCATCTCCCCTATCGGGAGATGGAAGGTGTTGGTCCACGAATCCCAAAGTTTGATCAGGGTCGTCAGATAGGCCTGATCCGGGACCATAGGCTCTAGTCGAGCCACTTGCTTGAGCCCAAGGGCATCAAGCCATTCCTAGTCATCATCATTCAGTGCCCCTCGAGCCTCAGTAAAAGCAGCAGGTACATAGTACCGGCTCCTAACAACCTACAAAAGAAAATAATTCAACAAAAAAATTAATTAAAATCATAGAAAAAAAAAATTGTACAGAAAAACACACTTACAGCTTTAAAAAAAACAAAAAACAAAAATAAACTCTAGGGAGCACTTACAGGTCTCGCTTCGGCCCCGCCACTCGAACCAGTTTGTGCACTCATGATGGCAGGGAAAATTTCAGCAGCGCTTCGCTTCGCAGAATTACCTCCTCCTCCTAGAGCTCCAAAATCGCAAGAAAAATTTGACACAAATGAGCCCAAATTCAAGTTTTGGCCCTTAAATAGGCCTTTTGAGCTAGAATTCATCCTTGACTGGGATGAGTTCTCTGGTTAGCGCTCGTCCCACCCAGGGACGAATTCTACAGCTAGAATTCGTCCCACCCTGGGACGAATTCAGGCCAGAAATTCAAAAACATCAAAAAATGATAAAAAATGCACTAAAAACAGACACTAAATTTGCCCGATGTGAGTGTTGTTGCACTTCACATCCCGGGCATACAAAATAGATGTTGGGGTCACAAATTGTCATCATCCTACTCCCTAAGAAGGCTATCGTAGCCGGAACACTCCACGGGAAGACGGATTTTTGCAAATTTCAGCTCCAAATAACGTCGCAAAAAGGGTCAAAACCCACCAAAAACAGGTCCAAATGTTGGAAAAATTGCACATGCTTAACGATAAAACATCTAAAGGCACCCTTGCACAAGTCATCTTGGGTCAAGCGACTCCTCGCTTTTCTCACGAAGGTCATTCCCTCATCGATTCGTCGCTTGAGGGGGTAGTCACACTTAGTCACCAATTAACAATCACACACCTAATTAAGGAAAACGACATGCATTCAAAGAATCATTGACAAAGACAATTACGCTCCTTCTTGGGGCAGTAAACAAGCAACAATCAAATTAATCAAACGCTTGGCATTCGTGAATCATGAACACAAGGTTCCCCCGTGGACAAAAGGTTGCGCCCTTTGCCTAATCATGATTGATCAATGTCCAAGCTCAAGTCACACCTCACCAAAACAGGTTAACACTTGAAATCAAACTCCTTAGCTCGTCAGAAGCAAGGATTCAAGAATGCATGCCCTTTCCATGCTTGGGGCATCAAAAGTTGGTTAGGTTACCAAGAAACCCTAATCATTAGTGCTTTGGTTATCTATTTTTGCTCGGCGCTGCGCCATGCACAGTGCATCCCAAAAAGGGGCATTTGTAGACACCAAAACAACACCAATCCGATTATGTGGCTGCAAACACTGATTGATTTGACAAACACAGCCCCCAGGGCAGCCCCTAGAGGTTAAAAAGTGGTCTTAACCACTTTCATAGCAATTTTGTAAGGTCAAGAGGCAATTTGGAACATTCAGGCACTTTGCTTAGTATTCGTCTCACCCAGGGATGAATTCAAACTGGGATCCGTCTCACCCAGGGACAAATTCTGAATTCGTCTCTGGGTGGGATGAATTCCATGTTTAACAGGAAAAAAGAAGAATGGCACCAAGTGGCAGCCAAGGACAATAAGTTGATGACTCCTGCCTCGCACGCATGTGTGGGTGGGCAGATGGGCCGTTAGAGGACTGTCACATGGGCAGTTATGAAAGCCCAAGTCATGGAGGACTCCCCTCCCTCATGGGAAGACATGATCGCCACATGGCACCTATGACCAACACATGGCGCTTATGCATCCCTCTCAAAAGAGACCCCATGGGTCTATAAAATGGTGGACTTTTCTCACCCAAAAAGGGGAGATTGGAGGCGATTTCAAGCAACGAAGTGCTGTCCAATTGATTACCCATTTGCATCTTTTGATTCACCTTCTCACATCCACTAATCTCTTTCGCAAGGGAGGTTATTGTGTGGCTTTTGGAAGCATGGATCCAACCCAAATCCAACATTTGACCACCTTACACCACCAATTTGCAGACACCCCAATCCTAAGAGGTTTTGGACCCATCCCTAGTGGATTGGCACCGAAATCAAGTGCCAACGGTGGGAGGCCCACTTGGGCACCCCGCATTTTCTAAGTTTTATTCTAAAGCATTCTAGATTATTTTTTCATGTTGCATTTTACGTTATTCTGTTTAGTGAACTCATAGCTTCATTTCCATAACATTTTGATCAGATTTTATCATGCCTTTTGTCGCTTTGTTGTCCCACTAACTTGCAGGTAGTGACATCGAATTCTCGAGGATAGAGGCCAAATTGGGAGAATCCGACCATCTGGGTCGTCCCAAAATGGCCCCAATTACATAACCCCTCTGTTTGCAGGTGTTTTGGAGGTCTCGGGAGTCGACATTGGAGCAGGATCACTTTGGCTTTTCCAACACAGTAGAATTCGTCCCACCCAAGGACAAATAGCAGTCAGAATTCATCCTGCCCAGGGATGAATTCCAGGTGAAGGCAGATTGCCTGACTATTTCAATGATAGTGGCCCTCTGGTAATGTCTTCTGACCTCTGTCGAATTTGCAGGTGACTTAGATCCATTTTTTTCACTGTATTTGACAATCTGTTGCATGCGTCTTTTGGCGATTTCAAAGAACGAACTTTCCTTTTTGTCATAGGTGCTATTGACATTTTTGTTGTTTCTTTGTTTGCAGGAGGAGCAACAAAGGTTAAGGACTCATAAACATCAACGACGGCATCATCTTGGCCCGCCCATCTCAAGTGTGGGCATGCAGAAAAAGGAACATTAAGTCTTGATTGTAATCAAATTCTTTTAACGCTCCTAGCCCCTGAAAAGGGGGGATGCATCTTTGTAACAAAGATCAAGAGAGTTTAATGAAAGGGCTGTGTTTTCTCCATTTTCTTGTATCTCATTTCAATGTGTCTCTTTCATTTCATGCATTCTACATTTTTAGGACTTAAGCGTATTTGATTTTGAATGCATCGCAATTAGTGTTTCCTTCGCCCGAAATCTTGTGCTTTCAATGCCAGTCACTACATCCTATAAATATTCCACTTGAAGAATGGTACACATATTTTTCTTCCATGGTATGAAGTTAGAACCTTTCAGCAACTATGAATCTAAGAGATATTTGTTAACAATGGCCATTGTGAATGCTCTTTATATCATCAATTGGTCTACCTTTATTTATACCTATCATACCTTTATACCGCAACTACTCTATATATACCCGCCCTTACGTGAGGGAGACTATAAGTATATATGAGCAACACGATACATGGAATCTAGGTGATACTAAAAGGGCATCATTTTGTTAATGACACCTACCATAGAAGGTTTATTCCTCATGTGTGGGGTGTTAGTTCCCCTAAACACTTTGAAAATTCCTTTGTCAGGATTTATGCCTAACAACAATCACGATATGGGTATGAAATGAAGTGAATATTAGAACTTTAATTCCTTATTTATCCCTTATTATTGATAGAGAACAAGCTCAGGTGTCGTTATTGCAGCTATTTTAGGTGTTATATACAATATTCCAAGCATGAAAACATAACCTATAAGTGTGGACCAGAGGTATCGTATATACCAACTACTGCTATGCAATAAATTACATAGATAGGTGTATAAATTTGGGGTTTTTTCTTTTTTTTTCTTTATTTGTGTAATTTTTAATGCAAGAAAACAAAGAATTTAAATGCAAAATACAACCACAAATTCTGAAAAATTTAACTACTTGGGGTGTTGGTTTCCACCGAAAATGCACCTATTACAATGCCAGTTATATTCATATTCCACAATTGTATTCCCTCCTTGTATCTTAGAATTTTGCAAAGAAATGAATGTTTATGAGATGCCCCATTTATTTTTTTTTGCAAAAGTAAACAATGGGAAAAAAATGGAATGTGAAGCCTTTCAAAATCCAAATAAAAATAACTTATCCCTCAAAAAACAATGCTTAGAAAGGAGGAATATGGAAGAATACCTTGAAAATGAGCAACACCTTTGACGTATGGCAAAAAAAAATTGCCAAATGGTGTGATCATGAAATATTGGATTCTTGACAAGATTTAAAACACCTTGATTGTTGCAAAACAAATGAAGCTAAAGGTTCTTTGGAATACCCATGTCTGTAAGAATGCGACTTAACCATATTATCTCATAGACTGCTCCACTAGATACGCAATATTCTAATCTATAAAATGAAAATTAGATTAGTGAATAGCAATTTTTTTAGAAATTATTCTTGTTCAAATATGACAAGATCCTTTTATTTTTGGAATTAAAGTAAGTATTTAATTCCCGAAAATATAAAATAACATTTTCCCACACTTCCTCCTATTTTAGGAAATCCAGATATCCTTGCACTTTAGGGTTTCTACAGAAAAATAGAGAACAAAGTACTTTTGAAGTTATTCCTTCCACTTATGAAATTTAGAGAAAGATAAACCTATGGATGATAAGTCACATTAGGAACATTATAAAAAAACAAAGAGATTGATCAAGATGAAAGTGCTAGTGGGAATGAAAAAAGAGAGGAAAACCCACGAAGCCAAAATTAAGAGAAAAGAAAACTTAATATGATATTGTTATGAAAAATAAAATAAATATCACAAGTTTTAATATTAAGTGGGGCTAAACCCACAAGTAAAAATAAAAAATGATGATAAGAATGATATCTTGTAGTAATAGGGTCATGAATAAGCCCATAGAAAAAGAGATATTCAAGAATTGATAGCTTTATATAACTAACATATTTATAGATAATGAAACCAAATAGAATATATGTTAGCCATTTGTAGTTTTGATCTTTATGTTGGAAATTTTTAAATTTTAGAAGACAACTAGCCAATTTTATTTTTTATCTCATAATGAAAATAATATCAAGGAGTTGATCACAAAAACATAACATCTCAAGAAACATGAAGAATATATTTGATAAAATGAAAAATAAAGAGTATATTTTTAAAATAAAGATTAGATATTGCTTAACTAACATGTCGACAATATATATCACATAAAATATTAAGAGCATAATTGTATTTACTTTCAAATCGAAGATTAAGATTTAGATCTTACCAAGTGATATCCATATAGCTACCAAGATGTTCATGGCAATATATTCATGGTGTAATATAGATGAGGACAACTAATTAAACTAAAAAAATAATTATCATAATTTGACATTAGGATTAAAAGTCAAACATCTATCATATTATCCAATATCAATCAAGACAGATACCTTATTCAACAATTATGTCTCTCTCAATGAATTAAAAAAAAAAAACATTTAAATAAATAATTAAAATTGGGATATAAATAAATCATAATAGTCCAACTCAAAAAAATATTAAATTCTACAAATTTATGTTGGTTCAAATCACTTTGCCCCACCTAGAATTAAAGATATATTACATCATAATTAGATCATTATTGTTATGTTAAGAATGTTAGCTTTTGGTGATGTGTATTAATGGAGATGCAACCACAAGATGTAAAATATGTAATCTATGGTAAGTATATGATAATGGTACTTAAATATGTATGAAAATAAGAGAATAGACTTATATAGTAACCCAATAAAATACCATTAATGAAAGCTCATGAAAATAGTACAATGCAAAAGTAGTTGGGCTAGGGTTTGATGAGGAAAAATTGCTCTGCTAGGGTTTGATGAGGAAAAAATACTCTATAGGGATAACAAAAGTTTCTAGAGGAGGTTTGAACAATTGGAGGAATGTTGTGATGGCATCGGGCTCATCATAGAGCGTGCATGCTAGTGATGTTTTTTCATCTAATAATTATTGGAAGGAATAGGATTTCCCATTGCATGTCAGAAATCGCTTGTTAAAGAAAAATGGATGTTTGGAATGATGTGAATCCAGTACAATTCTAGCGGTTCAACCAGACTCGATGGTGGAATATGTGGAATATTTAACCAAACATGCACTTATTGGTAAATTTATGGGTATCAAAATTTCTCTTCTCTTTGTGGAAGCTTGGGTTAGGAAGACTTGGAACCCTAAAGGTGATATGGACGTGATGTTGAGTGCAAATAGCTATTTTATGGTGGTTTTCTCTTATATTTATAATCATAAAAAAGCATTTTAAGGGGGTCCCTATTTTTGTAACCAAGCCAAACTCTTTCTTAAACATTGGCATGTGGGTTTCAACCTATCAAAGGAAAAACCGACGCAGGTTCTAGTGTGGGTTCGAATTTTGTGGCTCTTGTTGGAATTTTGGAGAAATAATATCTTGCATATGATTACCCTTCTTCTTGAGAATTCAGTTGGACCATCACAATAGACGATGGATAAGAAGGGAATATTTGTTTCCTGTATCTGTGTTGAAATTGATTTAAACAATCATATTCCAAATTTTGTTGAAATACAGTTTGGATCAACTACATGGGTTCAACAACTTAACTATGAAGCTCTTATGTTTTGTTACCAAATTTGCCATGAATATGACCACCTGTAAAGAAAATACCCTAAGTTTGTCCTGCCTGTGGTTTCAAATCCTGAGCATTCTCATTTTGCACAAAATTTGAATAAAGAAAAAATATTGATAAAGGAAGGGGATTGGGATAAGGAAGAATTTGTTACGATAAAACTCATAAACAAAGGAAGAAGAGAAAAAAAAGTGTAGACACCAAAATAGCACCAATTTGATTAAGTGACTACAAACACTGATCGCATTGACATACACAACTTTCAGGGCAGCCCTTAGAGGTCAAACAGTGGTCCTAGCCACTCACACAGCAGTTCGAAAGATCAAAAAATGAGCAGAGCAAAGTTGGTCGCAAACTACAAACTTCAAAGCCTTCAAGCCTTTAGCAAACTACAAGCTTCAAATCCTGAACAAGCCTTCAATCTAAAGTGAGCCTTTAACAAACTACAACCTTCAAACTTCAAGTCTTAAGCAAACTGCAAAACTTTAAGGAAAACCTAGCAAAAAGGGGAACCTTGGCCTTAGACGTCGTGAAATCGTGACACCTTTGGCCCAGAGGGGAGCCTCGGCCAAAGGTGTCACGATATCATGACACCTTTGGCCCAGAGGGGAACCTCGGCCAAAGGTGTCGCGATATCACGCATCACGATATCGTGACACCTTTGGCCCAGAGGAGAGCCTCGACCAA
The DNA here is from genome assembly GCA_028583015.1 of Wollemia nobilis. Classification (NCBI taxonomy): domain Eukaryota; kingdom Viridiplantae; phylum Streptophyta; class Pinopsida; order Araucariales; family Araucariaceae; genus Wollemia; species Wollemia nobilis. Next base: position 16,728 of record JAQPPZ010006169.1, on the reverse strand, counting down.
AGGTGTCGTGATATCGCGCGTCACGATATCGCGACACCTTTGGCCCAGAGGAGAGCCTCGGCCAAAGGTGTCACGATATCGCACGTCGTGATATCGTGACACCTTTGGCCTCGAGGGGAGCCTTGGCCAAAGGTGTCGCGATATCGCGCATCGCGATATCGCGACACCTTTGGCCCCGAGGGGAGCCTTGGCCAAAGGTGGCACGATATCACGCATCATGATATCGCGACACCTTTGGCCCAGAGGGGAGCCTCGGCAAAAGGTGTCGCGATATCGTGCATCACGATATCACGACACCTTTGGCCCAGAAGTGGAACCTCGGCCGAAGTGTCATGATATCGCGATGTTGCGATATCGTGACACTTCGGCAGCAAAAACTTCTCTTTTCAAAGAAAACACTTAACCAGTCAAAGACAAACTTCGGCATAGCTGCCACATGGAAGGCATGGCCGCCATGTGGCACCCTTGCATGCCCATTTTTGAAAAGACCCCGTGGGTCTACATTATGGCGGAGCATTAATGAGATGAGCAGTCTCAACAACAAATCCAGTTCGAGGCCATACCTCATAACTGCTGATGTGAGTTCCCGGCGACAATCTCAGTGCGAGCCATGCCTCATAAATCACCTGACAAAGGTCAAATCTCAGCGGCACCTACGGACTTAGGGTTTTGACATTAATGTTTTAGAGGCAAAATTCCTCTATAAAAAACTAGCTCAATGCAATGTAAAAAGGACCGCGAAGCATTTCGAAAACACAACGAAGTGCTGTTGAATTCGATACCCGATTGCACCAGTTTAGACTTTACCTTCTTCACATCCAGAATCTCTTTCACAAGAAAGGTTTGTGGGTGGTTTGAGAAGTGTAAGTCTGACCTTCGAACCAGACGTTCAACCACAGTGAATTACCAATTCACCGACAACACATTATCCTAGATTTTGAGCCAATTCCTAGTGGATTGGTGTCAAAGTCGAATTTTAAATAGGGTGGCCCGCTTGGGCACCCCATGTACGTTCATAGTTTCAATTTAATTTAAGATGTTTTTGAATAAGTTCTACAGTAACTGTGTTTAAATAGAGTGCACTTTCTGTTCGAATACATGTCAAGCATTACATTTTAGATTGTTTTAGATCGGCTATCAAATACATTATCATGTTATCACGACTTTAGAAATTCGTCAAATATTATCACGCTTTTCTCGTGCCACTAACCTGTAGGGAAAAACATTGATTCAACAATGGGTTGGCCGACTATTTTAAAAGACAGTGGTCATCTGATGACGTTTTCGAATTTCCATTAGAAACGCAGGTTGCATAGAGTTGTTTGGTTGCATGAATCTAATGAATCTTTCGAATGTATTATTTATTGATTTTTAAAGCTAACGCTATACCCTTTTGCAGTAGTTGCTACTAACAACGTTTCTGTGTTTCTCTGATCACAGGAAGAATCGCAAGGAGCAAAGATTCATCAACGCAAGCGGCGGAAATACTTTGGCTCGTCCCTTTCAAATGTGGGCATGCAGATAGAAGAGATATTAATCTTGAGTGTAACCGAGACAGACTAATACTCCTAGCCCCTAAAAATGCAGGAGATGTATTGTAACCGAATGATGTTGATATAAAATGGTTGTGCTCCTATTTTTCTCCTTTGTGTTTGGTTGATTCAAAGTTTTGTTTTCATTACATCTTTAATATTGTTTTTCCTTCCGAAATCTCATGCTTTTAGTGGCGATCACGGTGGGACCGTTCACTGAATTTTAAATCACAGAAACTAATCAGATTTGTTGTGTTTTGTGCTTAATAGGTACCCTTTTTTGACCGAAATTTAGAAACAGCAAGTCCGGGCAGAGAAGAGGTAACGGTTCTAACTGTTTATTTCATTTTCTATTGTAATATTTCTGTTTATTTTATTTATTTAATTTCTTTTTAGTTGTAATATTTCTGCTGTAATATTGCTATAATATTTCTTTTTTTTTTACTTTTATTTTTTTTATTAAAGAAAGGTAGAGAAATTTTCCGTAAATTTTTCTTGCTTTAAAAAAAAAAAAAAAAAATTATTTTATTTTCATTTTATTTTATGGTTTGTAGTGTTTCTTGTTGTCTTCCAATTTGCATAGGGAAAGTTTCTTTTTGCTGCTTGTTTCATTTTTATTAAATAAAATGAACCACACACACTTCAAATGGTAAATCCAACCAAGGAGCTGGTCGTAAAACCCCAGCCCTTGAGCAAGACCAACGGTGGGTTCATCACCACCTTGGCTTAGCTTTGCATCCATTTCCCCGATTGTCACTGTTGTTAGACGTAAATCCTGACGAAAGTTGATCGAGTGTTGCTGGGGTGATTCCCATGCACGCGAGGATAAGTCTTCTATGGTAGGTGTCATTAACAGGACAATCCCCCTTCCGTACCGCCTATGTTCCACATACCATCTGCTCTCACGTACCTATAGTTTCCCTCTCGTAAGGGCGGGTATATAGAGAGGTTGGTATATCGGTCCGACAATGGTATATTGAAGGGGCGACCATTTTGGGAGTCATATGAGCCAACATTATGCATTTAAACGTTCTTCAAAAATTGCAAAAACAAAACAAAACATCAAAATACACTAAACCAGTTCAGGACACACTATTTAATCCGTAAAAGAGATAATCACGGTTTTGTGTATGCGTGTGTTCATTTCTGCTTAGTGTAGACAAAAGACAAATCATCATAAACGAGATAAAATCTGCTTAGATAGTAGAGAAGCACCACAATGGTGTACACCCGTAGCCAAGCCCGATCAAGGGCGGACGCTACGGAAGGTGCACAAAGAGAGGGTGCTAGTCACCTTCGCTTTAGCCCTAAGGACTTGGCCATACCGCCTTGTTGGTCTGGCCTACAAGAAAGTCCACATCAGGCCCCATCAAAAAGAAATTATTGGGAGCCTCCTCGTTGGGGCATGCCCATCCAACATAGCCCCTTTCGGGAAGATGCTTTACATGTAGATCTCAATATAAGTAGACAACCGCCTCTTGAGGCTAGATCTGAGTGGCCACAGTGCGATGAAGCACTAGAGTGGCATAGTGCCAATGAGGAGAGACAGCGTGACTACGCTACCTCTTCTCTGCCTCACATTCGAACAGAAAGACAAAATCCAGAGCGCAGGGCTCTTTACACAAGGCAAGCTCATTCCACCCGCCCCTTTCACACCTATGAAAGGGAGTATGAGGAAGATTATCGCATTCCTCGGGAACAACATACAGCGTGGAAACCTTGCATTTCTGCACCAGCTAGATATCATGGTCACCCATCGAGGCCAGAGCCTCAAGTAAATGTCGCCTACCTCGACAAAGGGAAGCAACCCGTTGAAATTTTAGACCATCAAGATCGAGGCAAACACATAGGAAAAACATTCAAGCCTCCTCAACAAAAGAGGGTAGACCCAGTTGACCCGGCAGTTTCCATACATGCCACTCGCCAAGCTCGAATCAAGCAGCTTGAGCAGGGTCATCGGGAGTTAGAGTACTTATACCGCTTGAATAAAGAGCGCATGCAGCGCAAAGCGAATGAGTTGCGATATAAACTACCTGAGTGGGTGCCAACCCCTCGCACCCATAGAGAAGAACAATATGAGAGGCATAACCCTTTGGTTCCAGACAGGTCTCCACGACCTCATCAAGCTTTGCCTCCGAGACCTTATAGACCCGAGAGGGAGGCCACTCCCCAAAAAAATGATGGATACCCTCAACGGAGACTCAATCAAGGTCATAGGTCTCGCCCAGAGACTCCTCAAGAAGTCTATGAGGAGTATGAACCAGAAATAGAATGGGTCGAAATGCCCCATCAAGGCGAGAGGGCTGCCACTCGGCCACCCTCCCATAGGTCTCCAGTCTCCCATAACTCACAACGGGAGCAAACCAAAGAGGAAGAAATAAAATCTTTCGATGCATACAAAGCGCTATTAGAGTGTTTGGAGTCTATGGAAACAAAAGCTTCTGGGCATCAAAATCCCACATTACGTCAACTCCGCAGTCACCCAGTGCATCCCTCAGTACCTACACCTCTTTACCCCGAACACTTCAAGTTGCCTCAGTTGGCAGTCTTTAAAGGTGAAGAAGACGCACAAGAACATGTCACAAGGTTCCTAAGTCAATGCTTTGGCATCCAAGATAATGATGCATTGTTGCTCAGAACTTTCATAACCACATTCGTAGGCCCTGCCTCGGATTGGTTCACACAACTACCCAAACATAGCATAAACAACCTCAATCAATTAATAGATGCGTTTCTTGAACGCTTTGCCTTCAACACAAAGAAGAAGGCATCACTGAGTGATCTGGCCAGCCTCAGGCAATATGAGGAAGAAACAATGATAGCATATAGGAATCAATGGAGGTCTTTGCTTTCTAGGCTACCCTACCATCCCCCTATGTCTGACCTTACAAAGATGTACGCAAAAAGTTGTTTAAAATCAATCTCTGGTCTATTGCTGCTGCAGCAATATGATAGCTTAGAAGAAGCTTTGGTGCAAGCCAAAGTTATAGAAGAGATTAAGATAGGCGAAGGTGCAATCGCTAAGCCTAAAAAGAAAGAGTGGAATAAAACCACTAAGACTGGGAATACGCAATCACAACCCGCTGCGGTTAATCAAGTTGCGATAAATGTTCCCAAGCCTATGCAAGAAATGCAGCCCCAAAAGGCTAATTACCAGGCGGTGCCTCCTAGTTATGAAAAGGATAATAAGAAACAGGAGCAGAATCAGCAGCGTCGCCCTAGGTGGAAATTCACCCCTTACACAGAGTCCATGGACTCCCTATTTGACCGCTTGTCAATGGCAAATTTAGTCACCCTTCCAAAGATCCAAACTATAGACCCTAACGCCCCCAAGCCTAAGGGATACAGAGAGAAATTATATTGTAGATTCCATAGGCGCAGGGGACATGATTTAAACGGATGAGAGAAATTCAAAGGATTAATCCAAGATTTAATTGACAATATAACATTGGCCGTGGACAACCCCATAGCGCCAAATAACCAACAAATAGGGGTATTCAAGGACCCTTTGCCTGCCCACGAGGAACAGGCAAAACCTCTCCAGATTAATGAGGTGCGACAAAATCTTCCCATGCAAGTATTTGTGGGAATGATCAGCATAGTGACAAGGAACAAAAGTACCCAACAGCTGCCCCCGAGGTAGCTAAGAGGGAAGTTCCAATGACATCGCAGCCTCAGCAATGCCCTGTGCAAGTACCTCCGCCTAGACTCGAGGTCATGATACGGACCAAACTCACGCAGATTTTGCAGACCACATCAGCTAGGCTTTCCATTTACGAGCTTATTCAATAGTCAACACCTCATAGAGAAGATCTTATGGAAATATTAAAAGCCATCGAATTATAGCCTCATGAAGTAAATTCTTTCAACAACTTTGTAGGACATGTGAAGCGATGTACGAAGCCGGTCATCACCTTTAGAGAGGATGAAGTCAAAGCAATATCGAATGACATGGTAGATCCACCCCTGCACGTTATCGCGCAGGTCAACGGGATCCCGTATAAGAGAGTGTTGGTAGATACTGGCTCGTCCAGTAACATCATTACCACTGCAGCACTAAAACATTTAAAGTTGCCAACCTCTCACATCATAGCCTCCACGTACACACTGTCGGCTTTCAACGATGCAATATGCTCGATAGTCGGCACAGTTGTTCTCCCTATCCAGGTAGGACAAAAGACAATACCAACATTATGCCATGTATTGGAAGGCGAGATGGCTTACAATATACTGCTAGGGCGACCTTGGATCGGGGACATGAAGTGTGTCCCTTCCATCGCTCACCAGTGCTTAAAGTATGCTTTTGAAGGAGAAATACATGTAGTCCCGATGGACTTGGAACCCTTCAAGTATTGCAATGCGGTACAACTAATGCCTCAATCGACCCTCCCTTCAACGCATTTGGATTTCTAGCTAAATCCATCTAAATAGGGTCCAATATCACAGGCACCACTGGTGACCAAATTACCAAACTCCCAGCCAGGTGAATACTCATCATCTGCTCCTTCATTACCAACGCCGTCGGTAATGGCTAAACAGAAGGACAAGGGAAAATAGATCATAGAAGAGGCTCAGCCCCTAGAAGAGGGTTTGCCAATAATTTCAACGGTATCAACAGAGGAAACACCTAGCACTACGATAGCTGAGATTCCTAAACCACCAAACATGGAATGGACTCAGGAAGGACTCCCGTTCCCTCCCTCCGAAGCATCAACAATCACTGTTGAAATGGCTAGTACAGGCCTGGGAGAGTACTTAGTGCAGAATGTTGTGGCAACGCCTACAGTAGAATCAGTACAGGATATGGGGAGACCTCACCTTCCCATAGGAACAAGTGTTCCTCTAGGTCACCCACCCAATCAGACAAATTTTGTGTATGGGGGCCTCGATCATGGTCTGGAACCATGCAAGCAAAAATAAGCAGACAACGAGCCTTTTGTTGAAAACATCAACTATCTATCAAACCCAGACTTTGCCCTAAATTATCTCGACCAATGCAATTGGCATGGATACGGGCTAGGCAGATATGGGCAAGGGATGTGGGTCCTTTGCCAACCAAGATATCAGATGCCATATGATAAGTCAGGAGTAGGGTTCCACCACCCCCTACCTTTAGACATCTTGGTAGAAAATATGCAAGGCCTAGAAATAGGCAACAAAGGGGGATTGGCACCAGATCTTTATGCCAACCCAAATACAGAATATACATTGGGAGATTACCTCCCATGGTCAATAAACACCCTTGGCAACAGCAGTAATCCCTCTCCTTTGCTAGAGAGGTGAAAGTTCGGACATTAATCCTCAAAGAGAACATCAACAGTGTCCGAACATCTTTTTGAAGCTATTCCCCTTAGAAGTTCCAGTTGAATCCACACAGTGTCAAGACAATCAGGTCCCCCCACCAAAAGTGGAACAACCACCATGGGACCAGATTAATTTACTGGAACAAGGAGAACCCTCAACATCGCAAGTCACAGTTGTTGAAGCGAGTGAACATTTTTGGATCTCTGAAAGTGATTCAGAAGATGAGACCGAGATGATCTATCTCCGACATGCATGATGGAATAATCGCCCCTTAACTCATGAAGATCTAATGGGACAAATGGGCATAAGGTTAGGCCATGAATGGTGGGTCGACCCAGCCGGGTGGGACCAAGTGTTGGATCCATGGCTCCAAATTCATGATGAACACCGTCCACCTCGAGACCCTATCATGACAGCAGTGCCGTAGGAAGACCCTGTCCTCCTATTGGCACATAGGGCCGATCTATTCGTGCCCATTCCCTTAGAGCCAGATCTAGAGTATAGGGAGCATCTAGAAGATTCAAGTTATCACCCCCATGGTAATGGAGACCAAATTCATTCCATCCACATGATCTCCATTGATCTGACCGCACCCATCCGCAATCCGGCCGATCCAGCATGGTCATTGCATCTAGACATAGGTGCCATCGACTGGGATCGTGTCAATTCACCTTTATCACCATCAGAGTACTGGCCTTTCGGTGAAATACATCATTTTACCCCAGGGACAACTCAGGATATTTTTTAGGCTAAAGAGGAACCCGAGGTTCCTAATGCAGATCTAAATTTAGCTAATGATATCCATTTGATCCCGACTCCACATCAGTTGGAGGACGGATCCCACATGTCAGTCGAGGAGATGACTGATGTAGATATCGGCATAGATCCAATGAATCCACAGATTCTCAAGCTAGGGGTAAGTCTTTCCCCCCAAGAGCAAGCCGACTACATTGCCCTTCTCAAATAGAAGAAGGAGGTTTTTGCATGGTCATACAAGGATATGCCAGGACTAGACCCATAGCTAGTTACGCATAATTTGACGCTTGATCCGACAATCAAGCCTGTAAAGCAAAAACTACGTAAGATGCACCCTACAGTGGCCTTAATGGTCAAATATGAATTGCAAAAGCTGTTGGATGCACAGTTTGTCATCTGCGTGGATTATCCGCCATGGCTGTCCAACATGGTTCCCGTCAAGAAGCCCGACGGGAGGATTCGCATATGCATCAATTTTCATGATCTAAACAAAGCGAGTCCTAAGGATGATTTCCCTTTGTCGAGTATCGATGCATTGGTTGATGCTACAACAGGTCACAAAATGCTCTCCCTAATGGATGGTTTCTCAGGATACAATCAAATTTGTATCAATCCTAAACACCAACTAAAAATGGCATTCACAATGCCTTGGGGGACATTTTGTTATAAGTTCATGCCTTTTGGCCTTAAAAACGCTGCTGCTACCTACCAATGTGCCATGACATATATCTTCCACGATTACATGCACAAAACTTTGGAAGATTACATGGATGATTTGTTAGCCAAGTCTCTCTTGCACTCAAATCATATTGATGACTTAAGCAAGATCCTCGATCACCTCATGGAGCATAAAGTTAGACTAAACCCCAAGAAGTGCGTATTTGGCGTCACATCTGGAAAACTCTTGGGTTTCATAGTCTCAAAGAGAGGAATCGAGGTAGACCCAAAGAAAGTCAAGGCCATCCTTGAAATGGTTCCCCCAACTACAATCAAGTAGCTCAGAAGTCTACAAGGAAAGGTCACGTCGATTAAACGATTCATAGCGCAATTATATGACAAGTGCCGACCCATGAACAAATTATTGCACAAGGGGGTTACATTTCATTGGGATGACGAGTGCCAGTCAGCCTTTGACGAGATCAAACAATACCTGGTTTCGCCACCAGTATTGGCACCACCAAGACTAGGAGTGTCGTTCTACTTATAAATCTCAGCTACTGAGGTGGCACTTGGCGCCATGCTAGCCCAGAAGAATGAACTTCACAAAGAACAGGCTACATACTATCTTACCCGCACCCTGGTTAGTTATGAACTTAACTATGCATACGTTGAGAAACTATGCTTGGCAGTGGTGTTTGCTACCAAAAAGCTATGCCACTACATGCTGAGCAACACTACGTATGTTGTGTCTAAGGAGAATCCATTGCAATACATGATGAGTCATACTTATCATAGTAGTCGCACGACGAAATGGATCATGTTGTTGACGGAATTTGACATAGAGTTTATTGGACAAAAATCTATCAAAGGACAAGTCATAGCCGATCAACTAGCAAAGGCTCCTCCTAAAGACGATCAGCCTCTGGTCATAGAACTACCTGATGATGGGGTCTTCCATGTCTTAGAATCTCTAGATTCTGATGAGCCTGAGTCAAAAGCCGACATAACCCTATTCTTTGATGGTTCTAAATGTGAGCAAGGTGGTGGCACGGGAATTGTATTCTTCACATCGTAAGGCGCTCCAATGTCCCTGTCATTTAAATTAAACTTCCCATGCACCAACAATAACATAGAGTATGAAGCCTTGCTCCTAGGTCTTCAGACAGCAATCACCATGAACATCAAAAGACTGAATATCTTTTGTGATTCGCTGTTAATAGTCAATCAAGTCAAAGGGGTATATCAATGCAAATGCCTAGTTTTGAAGTCTTATAAAGCTCTCGTGGACACATTCCTGGAAAAAATTGAGTGGTATGACATCGAAGCACTCCCTCGATCATCGAATCATTTTGCGAACACAATGGCCTCCTTGGGGTCACTAATTCCACAAGACCTTTTTGGTGATATGACAACCATTCAAGTCAAAACCTTATCGCAATCCACGATGGAGAGTGTAAGTTCAGACTTAACGCCAGGAATCCACATGATCCAGATTGAACCATCCTCGAAGAAGTTCTCTCGAATTCGAAATCGTATGAAACACACCAACTGGGGGTCCTTGTTCTCCCCTACTCCCATTAATAGCAACACAACGCTGTTCTTATAGGTCCTATCCCATTCAGCGTTTGCTAGGGATGAACTTCAAGAGGGATTGGCTGTTCATATTGTAGAGGTTTTCTGATCAACCGGACTGGTATTTACCCATCCGAGACTACCTCAAGTTAGGTAGTCTCCCACTTGATTTTACTCATGCTGCAAAATGAGCACTCAAGCAGAAAGTGGCTAAGTATGTCTTGATAGGAGACATTTTGTATCGTCACAGCTATGAAGGAATTCTCCTTCGTTGCTTGGACCAACAAGAGTCCACTTAGGTAGTCACCCAAGCACACGATGGTACATGTGGTGGCCACTTTAGTGGAATGGCCATCACAAAGCACATTCTTCGCATGGGCTATTATTGGCCATCTTTAGAGCGAGATTGTTGCACCTATTTCAAGAAGTGCATGAAGTTTCAACATCATGCCAATCTGATGCACGTACCTTCTCAGGCCTTGCAGACAGTCCAGTCTACTTGGCCGTTCTCGTAGTGGGGCTTTGATCTAATTGGAAAGATCTCCCCTACGTCGTTAGGCCATCACACATTTATCATAACGACCACAGAGTACTTTACCAAGTGGGTGGAAGCAATTCCGCTTACCTCTACGATAGGACCCCGCATTGTGGAGTTTATTTTGCATAACATCATATGTCATTTTGGTATTCCATCCAAAATAGTCTCGAATAATGGGACGCCTTTCAAGAACAAAGACGTGCGTGCTTTGACCACAAAGTACAAGATTCAGCACAGCTTTTTGACACCCTATTATTCGCAAGCGAATGGGCAAGTAGAGGCATCAAACAAAATGCTAGTTGCCATCCTTAAAAAGACCATCGTAGGCAGTCATAAGGATTGGCACATTCAAATCCCACTTGCCCTATGGGCCTATCGCACTAGCATTTGGATGCCCATTGGGGCCACTTCGTTTTCGCTCGTGTATGGCTCCGAGGCAGTCATGCCTCTAGAGTTGGAGATTCCTTCCCTGCGCATATCAATGCAGGAGTTCATCGATGATGATTCTGCGTGGAAGCTCGGTTAGACCAGCTTACGTTGCTTGACGAACGATGCGTTAATGCTCTCGAGCATTTACGTATTTATCAAGAGCGACTTAAGAAAGCTTACAACATGAAAGTGCACCTGAGAGACTTTCGGGTTGGTGATTTGGTTTTAAAGGAAAACCAACAAAATTCTAGTTTTCCATCCCACCTACGGGACAAGTTTGTGGCAAATTGGTTAGGTCCATATGTCATTAATAGCAAAATAGGACCAGGGACATACCGGCTAGCTTCTCTTGATGGTATCAAGGAAACAGAACCCTTGAATATCAGTCATTTGCGACCATTTCATATCTAAGAGAGCCATATCCCCAAATGCTCCAAGGATTGTCAAAATCGCTTGGTCAATCCCAAAAGGCTCCAAGGATTGTCAAAATTGCTTGGTCAATCCCAAAAGGCTCCAAAGATTATCAAAATCGCTTGGTCAATCCCAAAAGGCTCCAAGGATTATCAAAATTGTTTGGTCAATCCCAAAAGGCTCCAAGGATTCTTGCAATCGCTTGGTCAATCTCAAAAGGCTCCAAGGATTCTTGCAATCGCTTGGTCAATCTCAAAAGGCTCCAAGGATTCTTGCAATCACTTGGTCAAATCTCAAAAGGCTCCAAGAATTATTGCAATCGCTTGGTCAAATCTCAAAAGGCTCCAAGGATTTTCAAAATCGCTTGGTCAATCCCAAAAGGCTCCAAGGATTGTCAAAATCGCTTGGTCAATCCCAAAAGGCTCCAAGGATTGTCAAAATCACTTGGTCAATCCCAAAAGGCTCCAAGGATTCTTGCAATCGCTTGGTCAATCTCAAAAGGCTCAAAGGATTCTTGCAATCGCTTGGTCAAATCTCAAAAGGCTCCAAGAATTTTTGCAATCGCTTGGTCAAATCTCAAAAATCTCCAAGGATTCTTGCCATCGCTTGGTCAATTTCGAAATGCTCCAAGGATTTCCACAATCGCTTGGTCAAAAATCAAGAAAATTCAAAAACAACAAAAATCATCAAAAACAACAAAAATATTTGCATCTTATTTTCTAGGCACCATACATTGCATCCATACATTGCATATTTATGGTCGTACAGGTCAAATACACCATAGGCTATAATGGCTCTGTTAGTCCATCTTGTTCTACACTGTTCCATTTTACACAAACAACAAAAACACCATGCATTGCTTTTTACCACACTAGAGTCAGTGGTCTTTTAATGTATCAAGAGTTTTTCGTGATTCAGTCATCATTTTTCTCTTTAGCAATGTAATGTATCAAGTCAAACAGATTTTACGAAGGTAGAGTTACACTTGAAATACGCCTTGTTACGTAACATCCCAACACAAATTCAAACACATAAAAATTCCCAAGTTGTGTGAACGACAGATGAAACCTGCACAGTAATCCAGGTCACCATAAGGGAAACGGTTATCTTGGTCATCCCCCTGTGCGAATGACCCCAAGAATGCTGAGAGTTGGCAAAAGGACAAGCATCCTCCCTACCCAATTCCCTAAGAATCCCAAAGTTCTAAATAGTTGCAAAACATCAAAAATTTGCAAGCATCAAAAACTCCAAAATTTGACATCCTACAGTGCACATATCAAAAGGCACAAAGAATAGTGATTATCGTCACTCCATATCCAAATCCCTTGCTCAAGAGAAAAGAAAAACAAATCAAAATAAACAGTGATTATTATCACTATAAGGAGCAAGTATCCCAATACAATTGAAGAAAAGAAGGGAGTTGAACTTGAATCCCTGGAACTCTCAGCATTCTAACAGGTCATGAGACAAGCCTCAGTATCGGTTTGGTTGATAGCCTATCGGTCACTGGCGGTAAACTTCTCGCATGATGATATATCTATCACATTAACTTGTGTACAGATCAATATTTGCATGTGGATGAGCTAGCTTATGGTATCCTGGATGACACCGCAGATTAATCTAACTACATACAACAAAGGAGTTAGTGGAACTAATTAGGTGATCCTCAGTACAGATTCGGTTGAAAGCCCATCTGGCACTGGCGGTATCCTGACAAATACCACATAAATGAACTCAATTGCACACACAGGGATGTGAAATAGCTTGGTCAAAAACAAGTCCGATTCATACCTTGTTCAAAAGTCTTGTAAGATAAAGTACAATCATGGCTAGTAAGTTAAAACTGTCTGAGTCTCAGAAAACCTTAGCTACATTTCTAAACCAATTGCACTACTTTTCATCCTTGCAATACCATCAGAAAATACAAAAAAAAGAACACCACGTGTACACAGTCTAATAATGGAGTTCTAAACAATCTATGGTGCCATAACCAAATATCACCAAGTCTATCCATCCATTCCATTTCTGCATATCACATATCAATCAAAACCATTTGCATTCATCATGCATCCATCAACATCAATCATTGTGCATAAAATCATGACATATACACAAATCAAGAAAATCAAAGCAACAAAAACATCACAAAAATGAAACACAAAAACCATAGCAATAAGTTGTCGGACACAAGTGCTCCTGCACTTAACATCTTGGCATAAAGAAAATCAATGTCGGGGCTCAAATTTTCACCCTCCTACTTCCCCAAGAAGGCTACCATAGCTGGACCGCTCCACGGGAAGATGGGTTCTTGATGATTTCACCCCATTATGGCATCACCAAAAGGGTTAACACCCACCAAAAATAGGTCCAAATGTCGGAAAACCGCACGTGCTTAAATGGTAAAACATCTAAAGGCACCCTAACCTAAGTCATCTTGGGTCAAGCGACTCGTCGCTTTTCTCATGAAGGTCATTCCCTCATCGATTCGTCGCTTGAGGGGGTAGTCACACTTAGTCACCAATCAACAAGCACACACCCAATCAAGGCAATGACATGCATTCAAAGAATCATTGACAAAGACAATCACGATCCTGCTTGGGGCAGTAAACAAACAATCATTAAGTTGATCAAATACTTGGCATTCCCGAAGCATGAACACAAGGTTTCCCCTGTGGACAAAAGGTTACACCCTTTGCCTAATCATGACTGATCAATGTCCAACCTCAAGTCACACCTCACCAAAATAGGTTAACACTTGAAATCAAATTCCTTAGCTCGTCGAAGCAAGGATTCAAGAATGCATGCCCTTTCCATACTTGGGGCATCAAAAGTTGGTTAGGTTACCAAGAAACCCTAATCATTAGTGCTTTGGTTTTCTATTTTTGCTCAGCACTGCGTCACCCACAGCGCTTCCCAAAAAGGGGCATCTGTAGACACCAAAATAGCACCAATTCTATTAAGTGACTACAAACACTGATCACATTGACATACACAGCTTTCAGGGCAGCCCTTAGAGGTCAAACAGTGGTCCTAGCCACTCACACAGCAATTCGAAAGATCGGAAAATGAGCAGAGCAAAGTTGGTCGCAAACTGCAAACTTCAAAGCCTTCAAGCCTTTAGCAAATTGCAAGCTTCAAATCCTAAACAAGCCTTCAATCTAAAGTGAGCCTTTAACAAACTGCAACCTTCAAACTTCAAGTCTTAAGCAAACTGCAAAACTTTAAGGCAAACCTAGAAAAAAGGGGAACCTTGGCCTTAGATGTCACGAAATCGCGATGTCGCGATTTCGCGACATCACAAAATCGTGACACCTTTGGCCCAGAGGGGAGCCTCGGCCAAAGGTGTCGCGATATCGCGCATCACGATATCATGATACCTTTGTACCAGAGGGGAACCTCGGCCAAAGGTGTCACAATATCGCACGTCGCGATATCGCGACACCTTTGGCCCAGAGGGGAGCCTCGGCCAAAGGTGTCGTGATATCGCGCGTCGCAATATCGCGACACCTTTGGCCCCGAGGGGAGCCTCGGCCAAAGGCGTCGCGATATCGCGCGTCGCGATATCGCGACACCTTTGGCCCCGAGGGAGCCTCGGCCAAAGGTGTCGCGATATCACGTGTTGCGATATCGCGACACCTTTGGCCGAGGCTCCCCTCGGGGCCAAAGGTGTCGCGATATCGCGCGTCGTGATATCGCGACACCTTTGGCCCAGAGGGGAGCCTCGGCCAAAGGTGTCGTGATATTGCGCGTCATGATATCGCGACACCTTTGGCCCAGAGGGGAGCCTCGGCCAAAGGTGTCATGATATCGCGACACCTTTGGCCCAGAGGGGAGCCTCGGCCAAAGGTGTCACGATATCGCGCGTCGCGATATCGCGACACCTTTGGCCCAGAGGGGAGCCTCGGCCAAAGGTGTCACGATATCGCGCATCGCGATATCGCAACACCTTTGGCCTCGAGGGGAGCCTTGGCCAAAGGTGTCGCGATATCGCAAGTTGTGATATCGCGACACCTTTGGCCCAGAGGGGAGCCTCGGACAAAGGTGTCACGATATCGCACGTCGCAATATCGCGACACCTTTGGCCCAGAAGGGGAACCTCGGCCGAAGTGTCGCGATATCGCGATGTCGCGATATCACGACACTTCGATAGCAAACACTTCTCTTTTCAAAGGCAACACTTAACCAGTCAAAGATGGACTTCGGCGTAGTTGCCACATGGAAGACATGGCTGCCACGTGGCACCCTTGCATGCCCATTTTCGAAAAGACCCCGTGGGTCTACAGAATGTCAGAGCATTAATGAGACGAGTAGTCTCAACAACAAATCCAGCCCGAGGCCATACCTCATAACTGCTGATGTGAGTTCCCGACGACAATCTTAGTGTGAGCCATGCCTCATAAATCACCTAACAAAGGTCAAATCTCGGCGGCGCCTGCGGACTTAGGGTTTTGACATTAATGTTTCAGAGGCAAAATTCCTCTATAAAAAACTAGCTCAATGCAATGTAAAAAGGACCGTGAAGCATTTCGAAAACACAACGAAGTGCTATTGAATTCGATACCCGACTGCACCAGTTTAGACTTTACCTTCTTCACATCTAGAATCTCTTTCATAAGAGAGGTTGGTGGGTGGTTTGATAAGTGTAAGTCTGACCTTCGAACCAGATGTTCGACCACAGTGAATTACCAATTCATCGACAACACATTATCCTAGATTTTGAGCCAATTCCTAGTGGATTGGTGTCAAAGTCAGATTTTAAACAGGGCGGCCCGCTTGGGCACCCCACGTACGTTCATAGTTTCAATTTAATTTAAGATGTTTCTAAATAAATTCTGCAGTAACTGTGTTTAAATAGAGTGCACTTTTTGTTCAAATACATGTCAAGCATTACATTTTAGATTGTTTTAGATCAGCTATCAAATACATTATCATGTTATCGCGACTTTAGACATTCGTCAAATATTATCACGCTTTTCTCGTGCCACTAACCTGTAGGGAAAAACATTGATTCAACAGTGGGTTGGCCGACTATTTTAAAAGACAGTGGTCATCTGATGACATTTTCGAATTTCCATTAGAAACGCAGGTTGCATAGAGTTGTTTGGTTGCATGAATCTAATGAATCTTTTGAATGTATTATTTATTGATTTTTAAAGCTAACGCTCTACCCTTTTGTAGCAGGTGCTACTAACAACGTTTTTGTGTTTCTATGATCACAGGAAGCACCGCAAGGAGCAAAGATTCATCAATGCAAGCTGCGGCAATACTTTGGCCCGTCCCTTTCAAATGTGGGCATGCAGATAGAAGAGATATTAATCTTGAGTGTAACCGAGATAGACTAATACTCCTAGCCCCTAAAAATGCAGGAGATGTATTTTAACCGAATGACGTTGATATAAAAGGGTTGTGCTCCTGTTTTTCTCCTTTGTGTTTGGTTGATTCAAAGTTTTGTTTTCATTACATCTTTAATACTGTTTTTCCTTCTGAAATCTCATGCTTTCAAAAAGACCTTAAGGATAGCTAACC
>JAQPPZ010006168.1:0-71918 GCA_028583015.1 Wollemia nobilis | reverse complement strand
CTTTTGCAACCATCTTCCATACCTCATATCCTTGTGATATCAAATAGTTCTTAATTCTGATGCTCCAAAAAGCATAATTTTTACCATCAAATAGTGGAGCCTTACTTGTAGACGATCCATTCTATGAAGATATTTGTGTTCTTGTAGAATCTTCCCTCAAGCTGTTAGCCTTTTCGAAGGAACCCACTCTGATACCAATTTAATAACACAATCTTATACTGAGAGGGGGGTTGAACAATATAGCTCCCACTTTTTACTTTCTTTCAAAACCAATATCAATTAGTGTCCTCAATTGCAATAACCAAATATAGAAGTGTGCATTGATAACATAGATAGAAATAGTAAACAAGTGCACAAATCACCACATAGAATTGAGACATAAGATTTAATGTGGTTCTCCCAATGTGGGGTAGTCCACATGATAATCTCCTTATAATATTTCATAAAGAAATAGGGATCCTTATCCCAATACAAATGATTACTTTGATCTGCTCAAAGCTAGGCTATTTCGATTTGCTCAGGTGGGCTCCACTGATATACTCAGCTAGGCTCTCCATTGATATACTTAGCTAGGATCTCCACTGATATACTCAGCTAGGCTATCCACTGATCTACTTAGCTAGGCTATCCATTGATCTGCTCAGCTAGGCTATCCACTAATATGCTTAGCTAGGCAACTAGTGTTGATATGTTTTTCTATTTCTATCCTATTTCTTTAATTGCTCTCAACTCTGCCTCAAATCCTTCTCATAAGGCTCAAACAATCCTACTCAAATTTTGTCCCAAATATGTCCTCAAAGTCTTCACAAAAGGCTAAAACAATCTTGCTCAAATGCTATCCCAATCTAGAAATCTGGCCCAAAAGCCTTCTCAAAGGCTCAACCAATAATGCACAAAATCTATCTCAAATCTATCTAGAAACTATATCCCAAAAGCATTACCAAAGGCTCAACCAATCATGTACAAAATATGTCTCAAATCTATCCAGAAATTCTATCCCAAAAGCCTTCCCAAAGGCTCAACCAATCATACCTAGGTGTTGTAGGTGAGTTGGAGAGGAGAGGGCAATCCTCCAAGGTACTAGGTTCGAATCTCCACCCTACCAAAAATATGAATTGGGTACCCAAAATCCAATTGATAATGTTGGTGTGGGCAGGGTTGGGTGTGACCCACGGGTGAATTTTATGGTGTAGAACCCCCATGTTCGTGGTCTCTTAGACCAAGGTGGTCCCGCAAGGGGTTTTTCGCTGAAAAAAAAAATCTCAAACAATCATGCACAAAAGCTATCTCAAATCTATCTAAAAATTATGTCCAAAATGCCTTCCCAAAGGCTCAATCAATGAATCTAAAGTAGCTCTCAAATTTCAACCACAAATCAATGAAGGCAAGTCTCAATGATGAACTCAATAATGGATAACGAATGAATGATGACAATACTCAACAATGTGCTCAATAATGAATGGCATTGTACTCTTCAATGGATGACAACAATGATCCATAATGATCTCAATAATTTATGACAAATTATCTCTCAAATGTATGACAACAATGCTTAATAATGTACTCTCAAATGGATGATAAAAATTCTCAATAATGTACTCTCAAATGGATAACAACAATGGTCAACAATGTAATCTCAAATGGATAACAACAATGCTCAACAATGTACTCTCAAATGTATGGCAAATGAGCTCTCTAATGAAAACCTCTCCCAAAAATAATAATTAGGATTTCAACCAACCAAGGATAATATCCACAAGTGATAGCAATAGGTTCTCAATAATATCTTCCTCATGCAAAGTCAATAAGCTCTCAAGAAACAAGCACAAATCCCTCAAGAAAAGAGCTTTGAAATAGCCAACAATGATCTCCTCAAATGGAAGAAAAATGTATCCACAAGTGACTAGAAAATGATATCCTCAATGCTCTCAAATAGTGGCAATGGACTTAACAAGTAACCAATAATAATCTCCTCAAAGCAATAGCAAAAACCTCCTCAATAATGGCAATACTCTCAAGCAATTATGAACTCAAGCATCAATTTTATCCATAAAATTGATTTTCTAATCCATCCACTTTCTCTCAATAGCCAAGGCACATTAATCAAGCAATTTATCTTCAACTTCAAACCCTAACTCATGTGCATGTCTTCTAACTCAAGATAGCAATTAACTAGGTCTCAAGTTCCTAGTTTAACTTCATAATCAAATCATGCACTAGGACATATAACAAGTTCAACACTTTTCAACCTTATGACTCCCTAATTTCATTAGCACATACAACAAGCACCTATGATTTTATTTTTAATTCCACACCTTATAAATCCACATACAATAATCACAAATATTTAAATTCACACCTTATAACTCCCTAGTTATAATAGAAATGATTTTCAATGCACCAAAACTTTGGCAATATCAAATATTACCATGTGCTAGAGATAAATACTTTTTTATGAAATTCATAGCCTTTGCAACCTTTGAAATCGTTAATGCCTTTGCCAAAATTAATGTGCCTTCACCACCTTCGAAATCGTTAATGCTTTGCCAAAAATCAATGCGCCTTCACACCTTCGAAATCATCAATGCCTTGCCAAAAACCAATGCGCCTTCACACCTTCGTGAGAGTCAAACTTCCTTCCTCTTGCTTAGCACTATAAAGCGCTTACCATGTGGGTGGTGGCCCACATTGGTATTTAATCCCAAACATCCAACTTTAACTTATGCTCAAATATTAAACTCGATTTTGTTTCTTTATAAAACACTTTGCCCTTGGAAGGATTCAAACAATGAATCTACCTTGTGCAAAGTTTGTGTGCTACGAACTGCGCTATAGGCTCCTGCATGACATAACTTTCCCACGCTATTCACTTGACCTTGATCTCAAATCAAAAGTTATTTATCCTTCTTTCTTCTCTGCTCCCCTTTCGACGACTCTCTCTCATGCGATATGTCAAGTCTTTTATAATCAAATATTTTTACCTTTTATTTATATGCACCTCCATGCCTTCGAATGACGATGACGAATCTTAATTTAATTTCCCAACCTTTTCACATCGGTAGATAATGTAATTCAAATTTAGAACTTAGAATTATTAAATAAAAATTTGATAATTCACCTTTTAACTTTGAATTGGGATATCTCCTTCATTCTTTTGAATTTCGCCATTAAAATTTTTGCACCTAGGTTTTATTGGAAAACATTTTCATCCATCATTATTTGGAGAAGTCTTAGCATAGTGGTTTTTATGAAAAACCCTTTCCAATGGTTTTAATGAAAACCCTTTCCGTTGGTTTTATTTAAAAAAACTTTCCGTCGGTTTTAATAAAAACCCTTGTCATTGGTTTTAATAAAAACTTTACTATTGGTTTTAATAAAAACCATTAATATAATAATTAAAAAATTAAATATTATATGCCTTTTGTGCCACAAAAACCTGTATCCTTACTCTCCAAATTATCATAAATGATTATTTATGAAGTGCTTTTGCCACCAAAACTCAATGTGATCAATGTGACATCAATGACAACACAAAATAACTATAATTGCCAACAATTTCAAGAAAAAATATGGGAAGATCTACATATGAAAAAGAAATATTTGTTATTCTACATGCAGTGGGGAAATGGAGACACTACTTAATCAGTAGTCGTTTCATTATAAAAATAGATCATAGTAGTCTCAAGCATTTTCTAGATAAACAATTTTCTTATCCAAAACAAAACAAGTGGTTAACAAAATTTTTGGGATATGATTTTGTCATTGAGTACAAGAAAGGGAAGGAAAACGTGGTTGTAGATGCATTATCCAAAAACTATGAAGATGAAGTGGTTATTAATGCTATTTTAGGGACTTGTTCTCAATGGGTATCTCAGTAATAGAAAGAATGGTTGTCCAATAGTGAAACTACTTAAATAATTTAGGAATTATCATTGGGTTCATCCAAGCACCCTCTTTTCTCCTATGAAGATAAAATATTAAGAAGGAAGAATCATATTTACCTTCCACATGGTTCGATAATCAAATCAAGGATTCTATATGAGTTACATGCTTCTCCATCGGCAGGACATTTAGGTTTTTTGAAAACTTATATGTGGGTTAAACAATATTTTTGTTGGAAAGGATTAAAAGTAGAGGTCAAACAATGGGTAGCTTAATGTGAAGTATGCCAACATAATAAGGGTGAAATAGTCAAATCACCAGGGTTGCTTCAACCATTACCCATTCTAGATCATCAGTGGGAATACATTTCCATGGATTTTATTGAAGGTCTTCCTAAATCAGAAGGTAAAACAATAATTTTCATGGTAGTTGATCACCTCTCCAGATATGCTCACTTTCAGGCTCTGCAACATCCATTTTCAGCAAGCAAAGTGGCTAAGGTATTTATGGACTCAATTTTCAAATTGCATGGAATGCCAAAAAATATTGTAAGTGATTGTGATCCCATATTTACTAGTAATTTTTGGAGAGAATTATTTTGACTTAGTGGTACCAAATTAAATATGTCTTTTGCATACCATCCACAAATATATGGCCAAACAAAGGTAGTTAACAAATGTTTGGGTACCTACCTAAGATGTTTTATTCAGGATAAACAATATCAATAGAGTCATTGACTATTATTGGCTGAATGGTGGCACAACACTTCTTACCATTACTCCATCAATATGTCTCCTTTTGAAGCATTATATAGAACTAAGCCACCAATAGTAGCAGATTATGTACCAGGATCCTCTAAAGTGGCCCAAGTAGATGATTGGTTTAAGCAACAATAGTCAATGCTAACCATTCTCAAAGACAATTTGGTCCAAGCACAAAATCATATGAAGTAGCAACAAGACACACACTGTTTAGAAAGAGAATTCAATATTGGTGATATGGTGTTCCTACGTTTGTAGCCCTACAAATAATTATCATTGAAGATCAAGTCCAGTCAAAAGTTGGCTCTATGATTCTATGGTCCTTACAAAATTGTGCATTGCATTGGAGAAGTGGCATATCAACTAGAGTTTCCTCCCTCATAACCTATACATACAGTATTTCATGTTTGCTATCTCAAGAAGGTGATCGGCTAGAAAGTGAAATATCAGTCAGAATTACCAATACTAGATGAAGAAGGGCGTACATATATTCAACCTGAAGCAATTATACAAACTAGAACATGCATATTGAGATCTTGTCACATCCAATAATTTCTCATCAAATGGCAGGTTCTACCCAAAGAAGATGTTACATGGGAACTTGAAAGTATTTTCCAGATATTTCCAGCTTTGAGGATAAATCTTTCCAAGGAGGGGAGTCATGTTACATACCAATATTAATATAGCCATCGGCTATATTACAATAAATTTTATTTAACTATTACTTATAGGTAGTGATCCAAGTGTTTTAATTTTATCTTGTCATCAATAATTAATTTGTGTATTCGCATTATCATTTGCCCATTCGAGATGAGGATCTACCCTCCTCAAGAGGCAATTGATTTATTTAATTTCCTTACTTCATGATTCGATAAATATTCTGAGTTCATTGGATGCTGAGTAACATTTTTTTATCTCTGAGTGCTATACATATTTACTGTTGAGAGTTTTTTATTAGAATTGAAGACTTTAGAGAAGGTAAATTATTTCCCTCCAAGTTTTCTTGCCCTTCTTATTCTTCTTCTTCTCTCCCCGCTCTTGCTAAATTATTTTCTTATAAATTTTAGGTTTCATCTTCTTCTCATAGACAATAATTTTGTAATTATTGTAAAATAAGAGGATATGAAAAATTTGAATACCCACAATTAACAAATTCTAAGCAAAAATAATTGTTTGTACAAGCATTTGTGACTAAACCATTTGAGGAGTCAATCCTTGAGGAGGGGAATCCTCAAAACCCCATAAGGACTTATGGGGAAGATTATGTTTATCCTAAGTTAGAATTTCAACTAAACAAGGTCACCTTACTTAAACACCATTCTCTTATCGAAGATAGTGAGAGCTTGTTTGTTACTCATGCTCATTTAACACCTAGTTTTTTCATTGATTGTATCATCGACAATGCCTCACAGAAGAACTTTATTGCATAGTCCATTTTTGATAAGTTGCATCTCTCCACCCATCATCATCCTCATCCATACTCAATTGATTGGAAATATAGTACTACTAATTCATGGATCACAAAAACATGCACTTTATATTTTGCCTTTGGGCCTAATTTTGTAGATAATATCACATGTGATGTAAATCCTATGGACTGCTATGGGTTTTTGTTAGGGAAAGCTTATCAATCTGACAGAAGATATCAATATTATGCCTATAAAAATACCTACACTCTTCAACATCAGAATCAAACTTTTCTTATTCAAAGTGTTCAAATCCCTCCATAGTAGGCTCACACTAATTTACATCAAGAACAAAAAATTGCCTTAATTTTTAACACACATCAGCAAGAGGACATACAACATCAGGTTCATCACACACCTACTATAACTCCACTAGTCCAATTTGTACTAGCATGGATTCCTATCATTTAGCTTGTACCAAAATTTATTCTTGTGGTACCTATCCTAGCTCTTGTAATTTAGTTTGTACCAACATTTGTTCCTATGGTACCAAAACCTATCTATGTGGCGCCTCTAGTAGTTCATATTGTCAATTTTGATCCTCCTCCTCCTCATGTTCTCATTCTAGACTCCACTATGGCTCCATATCGGGTCACCATTTCTTATCATATTACAACCTTGCAGGTATCTCAATCATTGAAAGTCCATCCTCAACACTTGCATTCCATCAATTCACCACTACTTTTGCATCAAGCCCACTCCAAAATGGTTAAAAAAATTTCTTCTCTTTCAAACACATTGGAGACCAATGCTTCTACAGTGGGGAGGAATGATAGGGATTAATCCCTATTCACATTGATCGCATTGTACAACATTTAATGCTCACACATATTGGTGCATTAAATACTACTTTTGTAAAGGCAAACATGCCTATAAAAATGTTTTGATGTGAATGCAATCTTCAATTTTCATTGTGCAATTCTTGTGCTTGCTCTTGAGTGTTCATTCCATAATGTAGATACGGAAAATTAACCCAATTTTAATGGACAATATTTCTTATAACCCCTAAGAGGTCCCTAACCCTTACTTAAGGCCAGGATAGGCCTCTCCTCTCTCAGCCTTGCTTTTTTTAATACCTTTGGCAAAATCACACTCTCACATTCCTCTTTTGAACTAGACTAGCCTAGAGGAAGAGGATACTTGCCAATCCAATGCTTACCTATAATAACACTAATATGGAATGAACACTCAAGAGCAAGCACAAGAATTGCATGATAAAAACTGAAGATTGCATTCACAGCAAAAACATCTTTATAGGCATGTCTGGATCCACAAAGGTAGAAAGCCTTATGGGGTGAATCATGGGGGTATGTTGTTCTCTACACTTAGTGCTAGGGGGAAGGGTTCACTAAGAACGGTTTAAGGACTCACTCCAAGTCCTCAAGATATTGAAGAATTTTTGATGTATTCAATTTTAAGAAAAACACCTAAGTTTAGCCTTTCTAGTTCTAAACTAGGAAAGATAAAGGACAATGCAGAAATAGAATATAACAAAAGAAAATAGAATGCACGCATACAAGAGATAACCTAATATGATTATTTATTTTGAATGCTCACTAACCTTGGGTTTATTTCAGAAAACCTTTAAAATAAAAACATGTAAAATAAATGCATAGAAATTATCCCTAAAAGAAAACTAAATGCTTTTCACTTTCATATGCCTAATAATCAAATATTTAAATCATATCCATAATTAAGGCAATAAATAGGGTACTTATCTAGACTAGTGGTTGATCCTAGCTTTCTTGCCTCTTGTCCAATGATATCAAAATACCAGTTTCTGCAAAATAACTCATAAAACAATTGAAAATGGGATTAGCATTAGGGGGCCTACTTAGGCCACTATGTAATAGTCCTCAGAGGTGCAACAATCAATTCCCATAGGTCCCTTAGATGACCTTTTAAATCCAAAGTGGAAACTGACCTTTGGATGATTAATCATAAAACAAAAATGTAGTAATAGAAAATAGAAAACATACTATAGTAGTATGACCTAAATGCAAAATGGAATGTAACAATGAAAAAAAATCTTGAAATTGCCCTCGGTGTGCTCTCAGGAAAAGTTACACCTCGCTTGGAGTAGGTGCAATAATGTAGCAACAAAGTTGTGCCCTTCCTGGATGGGGTGCGATCTCATTTTTGTAGACTGGTTTGCCCTAATTTGGGTAAGCAAAGTCATGCCTCGCTAATGTTGGGTGTGATATCACTACAAATTAATGAAAAAACTAAATGCAAGAAGTGAAATAAATGCTAGAAACTAAGTAATCAAACCCTAATGGACGATGTAGAAGTAGACAAAGAAGATAAAAGTGTCCAAGTGGGTACTCTTTTCTCTCCGAACCACACCACAAATCCACCAAGTCACACAACAATCCAATCCATGCAATAGAAGATCAAATCTGAAATTTTCACTTTGAGGTTAGCTTGCAATAAAAAAAGAAAAGGAAGAAGAGCAAACTATCATAAAAATTATGAGCTTAATCAATAATAAAAATTTTACATTAAGATCTCATATCACTTGCATCTATATCTTAAGCAAGAACATCCTTCCTTTTATAGATGAAATCAAAGGGAAAAAGGTGGGAAAAATAAACCCAAAGCCAATGCCAAAACACACTGGGAGGGTTTAGACCTAGGTTTAAATGGGCCAAAAACAATAAAATAAAAATTAAATTAAAAACAATGAAGTTGTACCCCGTGATGATGGAGCACAAGATCACTCCAACGAATTCATGCTCGGTCATGACAGAGCGCGATTTCACCAAAGGCACTAAAAAAAGTAAGTCTAAGGGAGGAGAGGCATATCCTACCCTTAGGTAAGGATTCGAGACCTCTTAGGGGTTCTAAGGAAGATTACCCACTAAAGGTGTGTCAATTTTCCATGTCTACATTTTGCCCCCTCTTTGATACATTTATGGCCTAGTAAATGCGTCAAAGAAAGGATGCAGGCACACACATTGAAAATTAGTGACAATAAAAAATGGGATGGTTGGTTTAGAAGAAAGAAGTACAAAAATAATGTCATTCTGAACACTTTTAATTTTACATGCAAATTGAGGCATTAGAGACATTAATGCCTCTATAGGCTAGGGTACCCCCTCAAGTTTTTATAAAAAAATGATGTTGCATAAAAATTCAAAAGAACTAACACCGAATAAGAGAGAGAGAGAGACAAAAGTGAAAACCGAGCAAAGCAAAGAGGTAAAAACAAAAAATAGGGTTTAAAAGGTAAAAAGGGGTAAAACCCTTATTCATTTTCACTGTGAAGAGGAGAGAAAATAGAGCTCTGGGAGAGAAAAGATGATGGCACTTCTAGTTCACCTAGTGACGATCACGAGGGGTGAGGTCAGGGCACAAGAATGCGTAAGGATCACTTTTGAATCTCCTCATGCATTATTTTATCTCATTTTTTGCAATTTTATTAGGGTTTTGAGGGATTTTTAGAAAATTCACCGTAGAAGCCAATAGATTTTGCACCACAAACTAGGTACAACATTGTGGCCTGACCATGATTTTGTATTGGGTAGAGTGCAGCGAAATTGCACCCAAAAAAATCTAATTGTGATTTTGTAAAGTTGCACCCTAAAAAAATGGGTATGATTTTGTGAAAAAGAAGTCGCACCCTAGAAAGAGTGGGCATGATTTTATGAAAGTAAAGTCACACACCCAAAAAATGGGATGTGACTTCATGAAAGCTAAGGGAAAATAGGAAAAATGAAAAGAAAGAGATAAAATAGAAGAAAATAAATAAAACAAGTAAACCCGAAGTGCAAGTTTTCAAATTATAATTACCGTATGCTTAATAAATGATGTTGATTTTTTTTTTTTTAATTTGATTATGGAACTGATTAAATTTTATTTTGTGAATGAAGCTAGGTATTCTCGAGAGTCAAGAGTAGTGGGTAGGGGCTTTGGTAGAGTTGGATTCTCTAGGGCAAGTAGAGAGGAATAGGCTAGCGGTAGTGGGGCTATACCATATGGTGAGGATGCCATGGATAGAGACAGATAGGGCAATGCTAACTACCCTAGCAAAGAGGTGGTATTCAGATACTTCCAATTTTTTATTATCGATAGGGGAGATTATCATCACACTAGAGGACGTATGGTAGATTTTGAAGATCTCCATCAGGGGGAGAGAGGTCTATGAAGCACAAGAGAATATGACCACTCTTCAATGGTTTTCTATAGGTTTTACCCATCAGGTGCGAGAGGGTATCATAGTAGTTGATTACCTGGTCAGCCACTATGGAGCGGACCCTCTAACCACTCTACTCGTAGGGATTGTGGTTGGTCTCTTGAAATGCCACACTAGTAGACACCACTTGCCATGGGAACTAGTGGGAGTAGTAGCATACATGCGATATCAAGAGGTTTGAATCAAATGGTACCCTTATGTGTTGGTTCGCTTATACAAGAAGTACAATGTCATTTTATAAGCAACATACAGGACTAGTTTATAGTACTTTGATCCAGGTGTGGTGGTAGGAGCACATTGTGGTGTGGAGACTATTAGCACTACCAAGACCATTTCCTGACTCGAAGCATCTAGTAGCATACATATTGACAAGTTCCTTGGAGAGTACCATGAGGGCCTATGTAGGGAATCTACCACTAGCTAGGTGGGTGATCGATGATCTTCGAGATGCATAGCTCATATGGTGATCATGGAAGCTTCATCCTAGCTAGGCAAAGGATAGGCCAAAGCTAGTGAGGATGAGGAGGATCATATGGCTAAGGTCAGAGAGGGGAGATCCAAAGGTATTACGGTTTGATCATGTACTATGATCATTTGAGATCTTACAGGGAGTCCCAGACCTAGGGGAATACTAGTACCAAAGGGTGACCCAGGATCCAACAGGGTTGGAGGTCAGTCAAACATCACCAAATGGGTTGAGGAAATAGACAATCCTACTTACATCGACCCATGGGTAGGTGATGCAGGGGTGGCCATTAGGTATAGGTGGTGGTACAAAGTATTCATGTCCCAAAGTATTTTCTCACCTGTATCAATATAAAGGTTATAGGTGAAGGACTTGGGCATGCAGTGGGTATTATGAGAGGTAGCTTGTAGGGCAACAAATAGGGCACAACAAGCTCTTGCTATGTCGAGGAAAATATTGATATAGGTTCAAATTTGGGTGGTAGAGGAGACCATCCCGATAGCAAGGACCAAAGAGGGAGGAGCAACAGATACCCCCACATAGTTAAAAGGGCCACATATTATAGATCATTAGGATGCATCCACATCAGTAGTGGTGGGAGGCCAGAGCTAGGGGATAGAGTAGCTATGGGTATAACTAGCTTGTATTCAAACACATATGGCCCAGTTGTAGGCTGAGAGAGACACAACATAGGTAGAGGCTACTCAGCTTTAGGGAGAGGTGGCCTTGCTAGATGGAGAGTGCTAGAGGGCCAAGGCTGAGGGTATAACTATCATTGGGAGCATCTAGGTAGGGGATGTGATGCAACTCCTTTAGGAAGAGTTGCAATGACCATGCAATAGGTTGAAGGTAGCCATTCGGAGGGCCACATTTTTTGAGGTAGCTTACTGTGTAGCTATCCCTCTAGAATAGAGTATGGAGCCTCCTCTGTCCCTTCTATCAATTAGCAGATTGTAATCCCAATCATAGGCATCGATAACATCTATGTAGTTGATGATTTAGCCAATGTTGCCTCCTCCTCAGGGAGGGCTAGAGGGAGCTATCTCTCAGAGCTAGGAGAGGCTAGGGATTGGGATGATGCACCAATTTTTTATTATGGTGTGCATCCCTAGGTTGAGTGTACCAATTTTGGATTGTGGTACACCAACCTCACATGATGTACTCTTTTTCCTATGAGTAATACATAGCTATGAATATTATTGTGATTCTTATATGTTCTATGTGTAAATGATTTAATGCATGTTTTATATATTTTACTTGTTTATTTTAAGTGTTTTTTATGTATGCAAACTATCCTAATGTAAACTACATGAGGATGAAAGAATGCAAAAAAAAAGGATAACAAGAATGAGGAAGAAGGAATGAAATTAGATAAGAGAAAACAAGAGAAATAAAGAACAGAAGAAAGAAGAGATAAGAAATAAGAAAGAGAAGAAGAAATAAGAAAGAGAAGAAGAGAGAAGAAATAAAAGAAGAGAAAACAAGGGGGTCCAAAGGTCAACCATAAAAAAAAGAGAAGAATGAATGCTCCATAGTATAATACTAGCATAGGTTGTAAAGAACCAGTGTAGCCATATACTATAGATCATATTAATGAGATAGCTAGACCTTCTATGGGTATAGCACTTGCACCAATGTGAAAAAATGTGTGTGGAGTGTTTACCCACTATGGGTGGTTGCTCCCTTATTGACTGTTGTGAGGTGATTACCTACTAGGATGTATATCAAGGTCTATTGAAAATTACCAAGGAGCTTATCCTATAATGGGGCATTGATCCTACTGATTCAAAAGAGAGTATGACCTGACAGAAGATCATGAATAGTGCAATACCTACTAGGATGTATGAATATCCCATATAGGATGTAATATGTATAAAAATAGTATGCAAGTGCTATCCCATATTGGAATTTTGAAAAATACTTTGTGCAATAAGAGTTTTCAGCATAATATAGGAATGAAAAAAAAGGATAAGAAGCGATCATAAAAAAAAATAATAAGGAATGAAAGAAAACCTAGGGGGATCTTTCTAGGCATCATAGTCCTAGTGAGAAGTGCAATGCATGTGAGCTATGTCCTAACTAGGTAACATCACATGACATTTTTGCAAGATTTCCAAAATCTATATGAGCAAGCAGTCATGAATAATCAATCATGCATTTATGACAGGTAAACATGCAAGATGTTAGGTTAGATGTCAAGAAATCATGCAAGGATGACAAGAAATAATGCAATATGAGCAAGCAGGTGAATGAAAATGGAAAATTAAGATGCAACTATATAATTTTTATTTTTTTCTATATGTATATTATGTTATGGAGAGTTAAAATCAATGCAAAATATAAATGCACAAAACATCTTATCAAAATAAATGGGTGTGCCATGAAGTGTTGTATCAAATACATCCTCAAAATCATGGAGAAGCTCTTTTAAGGATTTTCATTCAACATTCATGTCACAATAATCACAACATATCCTAATAGAAATGTTTGTTTTAGCATAAAAGACACCATACAATGATTCACAATTTTCTTGCATAGAAACAATGTTCTTTTTAGAATGAATAAAATCAACCATATTACAAGACATTATATTTGGAGGAAAAGAAAAATTAACACTTGTATCATCATCTATTGACAACTTTTGATATTCCATATATTCTGTATAAGTCATAAGATGGTCATCATCCTCAAAAGTTAGAGGTTTATTCTTATTAGATATAAAACCTATACCACATCTCCCAGGACAAATATCAACATTCAAGGGTTCTTGACTACCCTTATGTTGTGGTTCCAATCCTTTACTTGCATATCTCATACCCGACAGGATCTACTTATGAAGGGGATAATCATTAGTGAGATAGCATTGAGCAAAAGAGCGCTCATTGAGATACGGGTTGCTACCATGGGGATTTTCTTTGGAAGCCATACCTTCGAAGACAAAAGCACATGTGCCAATGTGTATAACATCACCCTTATTATGAGGTAAGCCCATAGTTTGAGGTGAAGGTGGTATTTTGGCTAGATCCCTAATAGGCTCTTGAAGGAACTGATTATCATGATCCAAGGAGAAATAATGGGTCTTATGTTCTTCACTCACTTTTAAACTTTGAAGATACTAAAAAATTTGAGATGAGGAACATGGATAAATTGTTGAAGAAATAGAAGGAAAATAATAAGAATTGATTTGAGCTAACTCTATATTTGAATAGAATTCAAATGGTCGAGTGTCGCCCAGAATGGTGATAACTTGATTTTTAAATTCAAACTTGAGACACTGATGAAAAGTAGAAGATACAACCTTCATTGCATGGATCCAAGGTCACCCAATAATAAGATTAAAAGATGCAAGACAATGTACCACATAAAACAAAGTATCCAATATTCTCGACCCTACTTTTAAGGGAAGAGATATGACACCACAAACCTCTTGGGACTCATTGTTGAAATCTTTAATGATGATATCGGTTTTTGTGAAATCTTCCTCTATTTATCGAAAATTTTTAGTTAGTTGTGTTGTCATTGATGTAAAGAGTCAGTGTCAATGACCAGTGTAGGACTTGTTAAAATAAGGGTTAAAATATTTATATTTTAATCCTAGGATATTTGGTTTAAGAGCTTCACATGATTGGTCAAAAGGATGGTTAAATACCCTGAAGAAAAGGGATACCTAGGCCTAAAGAAAATAATATTATAATATTTATTATTATAATATTAAAGAAGGTCAGAGAAGGCCTAAGGGTGAAAGAGAAAAATATCTAGGCCTAAAGGAAATAATATTATAATATTTATTATTATAATATTAAAGTTCAAAATTAAAGCTTAAGGTAATTTATAAATTATTTATAATATTTATATTATAAATCAATTTATAAAATAATAATATTTATACCCTAAGTTAGGGTGGACGCAAATCATTTTATATTTCATCCTCCCCATTGACATTTGATGATGATTGGCATATGGTATAAATACCATTGGTCTTGCCAAACCAAAAGACAAGTCTCCGATTTTATGCATGTGCAAAAAAGGACAAAAGTTTAATATGAAATTCATGAGCATAAGAAAAAGAGGTTATTAATTTTTAAAGGCATCTAAAAAACATGCTGGATAAGTTGACCAAGCCATAAATCCTTATCATCAATAGACTGGTTGGGCTAGTGGAAAGTGATTGGTGTGTACGATGTTGGGAGAGTGGAGGTTTTGCGTTCGAGTCTCGACAACTGCGAAAGGGTAAGGTTTTAATTTCATTTTTGTGTCGAACGAAGGTACTAAATGCACAAGGTACTTTTCCCTCCCATGCGAGCACCTAGCTCACATGACAGTTGGGTTGTGGCTAGGTCACTGGTTGCATCATGACCTGGGATCGAATCCCATTGAGTGGTGCAAAGGTACTTTGATTTTTATTATTTTTGTTGCTGAGTGTGTGGTCTAAGGTTGCATAGTGATCACTTATTGTGCGCATGGTCTAAGGTTGAATTATGATTGCATAGAGAGATATAAGGAGGATAAGGTAAATTTTATTTTTTCCTTGGTTAAAATTGGAAAATCATTTAATTTTGAATTAAATTGTGAATTGCATTATTTATTATTTGTGATGGTTAATTATTTTTGAAATACAATTTTTAGTAGGGATACATAAGTAAGAAATTTGGATTAACCTATGTATTAAATTTCTAAAGAAGGTTATAGTGAAAGTGAGTATTTGGAATTCTTGTTTGAAAATATTGGAGATTATAAGGTGTACTTGAGACTTGTTATTTTTGTATAGTGAAATAAAAGTTGAGGAGAATTTTTTAGTGGAGATTTAGAGATAGATTATTGATATCTAACCTTGAGATTGGCAAATAAGATTTGATTGTGATTAAGACATGTTTTGAAGACATATATCCATAAAAATAAAAGGTATGGGCACATCTTCCTTATGAGTGAAAATTGGATTGAGTATTGTGAAATGCAAATTTGGAGTGAAAAGGTTTGTTTGATAAGTATTGTTTGAAATATTTGAGTGAGTTTTCATATGCATGATTGATGAATATTGAGAGAGCATTTAAGTGTGAAATTGAGAACTAGATTGAGCTAGGGTTTGTGAAAGATCATGAGTATCATTTTTATGTGAATTTAGAATCATATTGAGTCAAGGGTTGAGTTGTTGGAAGTATAGTGAACACTTGGTTAGGGTTTGTAAGCAAGTTTTATTTCATTGAGTGGATGGTTAAATGAAGTTGTATGAGCATTATTGATTGAATGCATTGAAGTGATAGTTCAAGTTCTGTGAAGCAAATTGTTCTTTATCCTAAATTTATTTGAAAGAGAGTTTGAAAGTGATTAAGTATTTTGTGAGTATGAAACATATTGAGTCTCTAATCATTCTCTATATGTTTCTATGGTTAAACAATATTATGAGTGAAACTTGTTTGTGGTATTGAAGAGGCTTTCTGTAAAATATTAAGTTGAGTTTTATGAAATTGTTAATGAGCTTTTTGTGAAAGTTTAAAAATAGATTTGAGGAAAGTCTTGGTGAAGACTTGTTGAGTAGATTTAAGGTAAGTCTTGGTGAAGACTTGTTGAGCAAATTGGAAAATTTCTAGAGAGAAATTGTTGAACACATTTTAAGCAAGTCTTGGTGAAGACTTTTTAAGCAGATTTAAGGTAAGTCTTAGTGAATACTTATTGATTAGATTAGACAAGTTCTATAGAGAACTTGTTGAGCATATTTGAGGTAAGTCTTGGTGAAGACTTGTTGAGTAGATTTAAGGTAAGTCTTTGTGAAGACTTGTTGAGCATATTGGAAAAGTTTTAGAGAGAACTTGTTGAGTAGATTTGAAGAAAGTATTGGTGAAGACTTGTTAAGTAGAATTAAGGTAAGTCTTGGTGAAGACTTGTTGAGCATATTGGACAAGTTCTAGATAGAACTTGTTGAGAAGATTTAAGGTAAGTATTGGTGAAGACTTGTGGATATATTTGAGGCAAATCTTTAAGAATACTTGAGAGTAGAATTGATTTATTGATTTGTTCAAAAGTTGTGTTAAAGCTTGGGGAAGATCTAGCAGATTTGATTTGGGATTGGATCAAGCTTTATGTTAAGGCTTGAGGACATATTTAGGGATAGAGGTTGATGCAAAATTTAGGGTAGATTTATGCGAGACCAGAGATAGACTTGTGAGCAGATTTGTGCTAGATCGAAGGATAGTATTTAGTGTAGATTTGAGACAAAGATTGAACATATCTGAGAGTATTATTTTAGGGTGATAGAGTAGAGGATAGTAGTCTCTAGTGGATAGAGATCCATTAGCTAGGGTAGTGAGTATAGAGGTCTTCTAAGTGAGGACATGGATTTTCTATGGAGAGATATCCATAAGACAGTGTAGTGGAGGTAGTAGTCTTCTATAAGATCACCAGCTAGAGCAGAGCAGGAGTTCTCTTGAGGATAGAGATACACAAAAAAAAAAAGGATAAATAATTCTCTGATGGATTGAGATCCACTAACATGATTAGGGGATTAGTGTCTGTTAAATAGAGGTCCATAAACATTGTAATAGGGAAGGATTCCCAAGATATATTTTTAGAAAATTTTAGTGAAATATTTTCTTCGTGGAGTAGCCTACATTGGGTGAACCATGTTAAATTGGTGTCTCTATTGTGTGTGGTGATTTTTGCATTGCTTTGATTACTTCTATTGATATTGTCATTGATATATTGCATAATATTATTTGGGAAAGAAAGTAAAAAGTGGTCTTATAATGTTCACCCCCTTCTCAATATAAGCTTGTATTATTCAATAGGTATCAGAGTGGGTTCCTTTGGAATATTTTAACAAATTGAAGGAAAATCTTATAGGAAAACATATGGATTATATATAGACACCAAAACAACACCAATCTGATCATGTGGCTACAAGCACTGACCGAATTGGCATACATAGCCCCTAGGGCAGCCCCCAGAGGTTAAACAATGGTCCTAACCACTCCCAAAGCAGTTTTGGAAGGTCAGAGGTCAATTTGGCACCTTTCAAGCACCCTGCTCCTTACTCGTTCCACCCTGGGATGATTAGAATGCTATTCGCCCCACCCCGGGATGATTAGCAGCAATCGCTCCAGGGTGGGGCGAATAGCAAGTTTGACGGGAAAAAAGTCAAACCTTGACAAATGGCAGCCCAGATCCGCCACTCAACTCCACCTTCAATGCATGGGAGTGTGAGTGAGCATTTTAAAGCTCAAAGAGGTAGTCATAGAGGCAGTCATGGAGCCCTTAATCAGGGAGGAATCTTCTCTCCCCTAGGAAGGCATGATGGCCAAGTGGCGCCCCTGCATGCACATTCAAAGCAGACCTTCAGGTCTATAAAATGGTGAGTCTTCTCACCCCAAAAAAGAATAGAGCAGGAGCATTTGGAGCAATGGAGTGCTGCCAAATTATACCCTCACCCTCATTGTGCTTCCTACATCCTTGATCTCTCTTTTGGAAGGGAGGTTATCGGGTGAACATTAGGAGCGCAATCCAGACCCAAAACCTAAACAATTGGCCACAATACCACACCCAATTTGCTGACACAACCCCCTAGGAGGTTTTGGACCCATCCCAAGTGGATTGGTGTCAAAACCAAGCCCCAAACGGTGGGCGTCCTGCCCCCGAGCGCCCCCCGCACTATTGCAGTCCTAATCGCCCCACCCCGGAGTGATTAGAAATCTATAATATATTTCTTCACTATTTCTTTTGCATCTTGTTTTATGTCATTCCTATATGCTGCTATTCAAATTTCATTCCATTCTGATAAGTTTTGACTGTGTTTTCATTGTTTTACGCTTTCACTAACATACAGGGAGCGCCTTCGGATACAGGGTGATCGGGGTAGAATATGCAAAATCCGACCTTCTGGGTCATCTCAAAATGCCCCATTTTTCCTAACCCCAAGTTTGTAGGTGTTTTGGAGGCCTCTGGATGGGACATTTGGGAGGTCACTTTCGGACATTTTATGACAGTCCTAATCGTCCCACCCCAGAGCGATTAGAAATCTACAACAGATTTCTTGACTATTCTTTTTGCAATGTGTTCATGATGATGTTTACATGCTTCTATTCAAGTTTCATCTTATTCTGATATGTTTTGATCACTATTTTAATTATTTCATGTATGCATTAACCGGAGGCCTTGGGGATTGCATGTTTCCCTCCATCCGCATGTGCTATTAATCATTTGCTATTTCTTTGAACGTAGGATCTCAACACTGGAGGGGCAGCAAGGAACTACAGATGCACTCATGCAAGCGGCGGTGACGTTTGGCCCACCCATTTCAAATGTGGGCATGCGAAAGATCCCGAAGGGAAGCGTATCATCCGTTGGTGTAACAATTGTATCGAACGCTCCTAGCCCCTGAAAATGGGGGAGACGTATTGTAACCTGATCTCAAGAAAAATTAATAAAAGAGGCTGCACTTTACTTTTGCTTTACATCTCATTTCATTCCATTCGTTTTCCCTTTTCATGCACTTTAGTTCTTTGTTCATTCGTAGGACTTAGCGTTACATCTGCTTTTGTTTGCATCGCATCCGGTACGCCATTGCTTCCGTAGACATGCTTTCAGTGGCGATCATGGTGGGACCCTGTCCCCTAATTTTGGGATCAAATTTTTGATCAAAATTTTGTGTTTTTGCTTGCAGGTGTTAATCCTTCAAGCGTTGGACTGCTGCTCGTGCCACCCTATGACGAATACAGACTGGAATTCGTGCCACCTCGGGATGAATAAGGCATTCATCCCACCCTATGATGAATACAGATCTACTATTCATCCCACCCCGGGATGATTAGCTCTCTGTGCATTTTTTGAGCAGAAACTCAAGGGCATCTGGTGTGGGCAGAGAAGAGGTAGGTTTTCTGAACATCCTCTGTAATTTTTTGTCTCTGTTTCTATGATTTTTTTATTTTCTTTGCTTGCATAGAAAATTTTACTGCATGTTTTCTTTCTTTGCACAAGTAAAAAGAACCACACACACCACGTGATAATATAAACATCAAGGAGTTGGTCGTAAAACCCCAACACTTGATCAAGACCAACGGTGGATTTCATCACCACCTTGGCTTGAATTTTGCATACATAACCCCGATCACGATTGTTGCTAGACGTAAATCCTGATGAAAGCTGACCAAGTGTAGCTGGGGTGATTCCCAGTGCATGAGGATAAGTCTTCTATGGTAGGTGTCAAAAATAGAGTGATTCCCCTTCCGTACCGCCTATGTTCCATGTACTGTTCTGCTCTCGCATACCAATAGTTTCCCTCACGTAAGGGCGGGTATATTGAGAGGTTCGGTATAATGGCCTGGCAGTGGTATATTGAAGGGGTGACCATTTTGGGAGATATAAGAGCCCTCATATTGCATGTACAACAAAATTTTCTTTACAAGGCTTTCAAAACAAAAATCAAAACACACTGAACCAGATTTAGGGCACACATTTAATCTATAAATGAGATAATCACTTCTTTGTTTGTGTGGCCCCTTTTTGTTTAGTGTAGCATAAAAAAATCATAAAGAAGATAAAAATATACACATATTTTAGAGAACCACCACCATGGTGTACACCCATAGCCAAGCCCAATCATGGGCAGAAGCTACGAAAAGTGTACAAGGGGGCACAAGTCACCTCCGTTATAGCCCCAAGGACTTGGTCATACCACCTTGGCGGCTTGACCCACAAAATAGTCCACATCATACCATGATAGAACAGGACTATAGAGGCACCCCTTCGAGGGGCACTCCCATTCAACATAGACCCTTTCAGGAGGAGTACATACATGGGAAGGCCCCCTTAGACACTCATTATGAGTGGCCACCATGCGATGAAGTGCTAGAACAACATAGGGTCCATAAGGAGGGGCCACATGATTATATCATCCCTCCTCTACCCCTTATTACTATCAAAAACAATAGGCCAAATCCAGAGCGCAAGGCTCTTCAGACAGGGTGAGCCAACTCTGCCCGCCCCTTTCACATATATGAAAGGGAGCATGAGGAAAACCACTATATTCCTCAAGAGCAATACACAACATGGGAGCAATGCACCTCCACACCTACTATTTATCAGGATCACCTACTGAGGCCAGAGCCTCGGGTGAATGCCGCTAACCTCGATAGAGGGAAGTGACCTATAGAGATCTCGGATCACCATGACCGAGATAGATATGTAGGGGAGGCATCTAGGCCTCCTAGACCTAAGACGATGGAACAAATCGACTTGGCATTTGCCAAACATGCCACCCACCAAGCACAAATCACGCAGCTTGAGCAAGATCAACAATAGTTAGAGCACTTGTATCATCTTAGCAAAGAGCGCATTCAACGTCAGATAGATGAGTTGCTCCACAACACTGTGCATGAGAGGATTCCAACCCCTCGCACACATAAGATAGAGCTTTATGAGAGGCACAACCCCTTGGTGCGAGACAGGTCTCCATGACCTTATCAAGCATTGCCTCCAAGACCTCCTAGACCTGAGCGGGAGGCCACCCCTAGAGCCAATGATGGGCACCCTCCTCGGGCACCCACCCATGTTTATAGGTCACGCCCAGGAACTCCTCAAGAAGCCTATGAGGAATTCGAGCAAGAAGAAGAGCGGGCTGAAATGCCCTACCAAGGCAGGGGGCGCTATCCGGCTACCCCTCCATAGGCCTCAAGTTCCCCACAATTCACAATGGGAACAAACCAAGGAGGAAGAGATCAAATCTTCCGATGCATACAAAGCATTGCTAGAGCGCTTAGAGTCTATGGAGACCAAGACTTCTGGGCCCCAAAAGCCCACTTTATGCCAGCTCCGTAGTCACCCTGTGCATCCTTCAGTGTCGGCACCCCCATACCCTGAACACTTCAAAATGCCTCAATTGGCGATTTTTAGAGGGGATGAAGATGCCCAAGAGCACGTGACAAGATTCCTGAGTCAATGCTTTGGCATTCAGGACAATGATGCTTTGCTTCTAAGAACATTTATAACCACGTTCGTAGGCCCTACCTCGGATTGGTTTACCCAGTTGTCGAAGCATAGCATCAGTAACCTAGACCAGCTAGTGGACGCGTTCCTCGAATGTTTCACCTTCAACACCAAGAAGAAGGCATCATTAAGCGACCTAGCTAGCCTCAGATAGTATGAGGAGGAGACCATGGCGGCTTATGGAAATCGATGGAGAACGTTGCTTTCAAAGCTTCCTTACCTCCCTCCCATGGCCGACCTGACCCAAATGTTCTCGAAAAGTTGCCTAAGGTCGATCTCCATGCTATTGCAGCTACAACAATATGCCACTCTCGAGGAAGCCCTGGTGCAAGCTAGAATCATTGAGGAGATCAAGATACAGGATGGCGAGATTGCCAAGCCACGCAAGAAAGAGTGGCCCAAAAATGCCAAAACTGGGTCCATGCAACCGAAACCCACTACGGTCAATCAAGTTGCCATAAACATACCAAAGCCTACACAGATGACACAACCCCCAAAGGCTAATTATCAGGCAGTTCCTCTTGACAGCTATGAAAAGGAAAATCATAGGCAAGAGAAAAATCAGCAGCGTCACCCTAGGCGACAATTCACACCCTTCACAGAGTCTAAAGACTCCTTGTTTGACCGCTTGTCCATGGCAAACTTGATAAACCTACCAGAAAGTCGACCCGTAGACCCCAACGCGCCAAAACCCAAGGGCTATAGGGAAGACTTGTACTGTAGATTTCATCGACAGAAAGGACATGACCTTTATGCATGTTGGAAGTTCAAAAGCTTAGTGCAAGACCTAATAGACAACAAAATGCTAGCGATGGATAATCCCGTAGCACCAAGCAACCAATAGATGGAGGTCTTCAAAGACCCCCTGCCTGCCCATGATGCATAGGCAAAGACTCTACAAGTCAATGAGGTGACACAAAACTGCCCCATGCAGGGGTATGTAGGGATGATAAGCATAGTGACATGGAACAAGAGGTACCCAAGCACAGCTGCCCCCGCTGCAGCTACAGGAGAGGTTCCATCAATGTCACAACCTCAACAACACCCTACGCAACCTCCTCCACCTAGACCAGTGGCCATGATTCGGACTAAACTTACCCAAAGTTTAAGGACCACGTCGGCTAGGCTCTCCATCTATGAGCTCATCCAACAATCACCGCCCCATCGGGAGGCTCTAATGGAGATACTCAAAGCCATCGAGCTACAGCCCCATGAAGCAAACTCTTTCAACAACTTTGTGGGACATGTAAAATGATGTACAAAACCAGTCATCACCTTTAGAGAAGATGAACTAAAATCGATGACTGGTGATATGGTGGATCCACCCCTGCACGTCATTGCGTGGGTCAACGGGATTCCATTTAAGAGGGTGTTGGTGGACACTGGCTCGTCCAACAATATAATCACAACAACGGCATTGAAACACCTCAAGTTGCCAGCATCTCACATTGTGGCCTCCACCTATACTCTTCGAGCATTCAATGACGTGATATGCTCGATGGTTGGCACAATTGTCCTGCCCATCCAAGTGGGACAAAAGACTATTCCTACGTTGTGCCACATCCTGGAAGGTGAGATGGCCTACAATATTTTGTTGGGCCGGCCTTGGATCAGGGACATGAAGTGTGTCCCTTCGATAGCCCATCAATGCCTAAAGTACACATACGAAGGGCAAGTGCATGTAGTCCCGATAGACTTAGAGCCCTTCAAGTATTGCAATGCGGTGCAGCTGATGCCACAATCGACCCTCCCATCGACACATTTGGACTTTCAGTTGAATCCATCCAAATAGGGTCCGATTTTGCATACATCCCCACTGTTAAGTCCCTCAAATCACCAATCGGGCCCATCTTCATCGTCTGGTCCTTCACCAATGACACCACCTACGGTGGCCACATCGAAGGACAATGGGAAGAAGCCCTTGGAAGAGATACCACCATTGGTCTCAACCATCTCTATCGAAGAGGTGCCCAGCCGAATGGAAGTCGAGATGCCTGGTTCACCCAACATGGAGTGGACCCAGGAAGAACTCCCATTCCCTCCCCTCAACCACCAACGATCACCATTGAGATGGCCAATACGGGCCTGGGGGAGTATCTAGTGTGGAACATTGTAGCAACACCCACGCTTGAGTCCATGCAGGACATGGGGAGACCTCGCCTCCCCATCGACACTATTGTCCCTTTGGGCTACCCACCAAATCAGACAAATTTTGTATATGGGGGCCTCGACAATGACATTGAACCTTACCTGCAAGAGGAAGAGGACGAAGAGCCCTTTGCTGAGAATGTCAACTATCTGTCCAACCCGAACTTCGCTTTGAAATACCTTGGCCAATGTAATTGGCATGGATATGGGTTGGGCAGATATGAACAAGGGGTGCACATTCTTTGTCAACCAAGATATCAGATGCCATATGACAAATCAGGAGTAGGGTTCAACCACCCTCTGCCCCTTGACATCTTGGTAGAGAACATGCAAGGCCTAGGGCTAGGCAACAAGGATGGGTTGGCACAAGATCCATATGCCAATCCTAACACAACATACACATTGGGGGATTATCTCCCATTGTTAACAACCAACCTTGTGGGCCTCAACAACTCCTCCCCTTCGATCGAGAAAGGGGAAAGTTCAAGAACTTGCCTCCAAGAGGGATATAGACAAGGCCAAGAAGGATCTTCAGAAGATGAGTCAGAGTATGAGGTAGCACCTTGGGACCCTTTCGAGTCCGATAGCAATCACTCGCAAGTGACGCCCATAGATGACTATCAGGAGAACTTCATGGCGATGTTCCCCTTGAATGCTCCAATCGAGCAATTGCCACCTCAAGAGAATCAGGTCCTCCCATAGAGAGCGGAACAACCCCGATGGGACCAAATTAACTTGCTCGAGCAGAGCGAGCCCCACATGCCACAAATAGTTGTCGAAGCCAATGAAGGCCTATGGATCTCTGATAGCGATTATGAATATGAGACTGAGATGGCATATCTCAACCATATGCGGTAGCAACAATACCCCATGGACATTGATGATATGTTTGAATAGCTAAACATGGGGCCAAGGCATAGGTGGCACCTAAACCAAGCATAGTTGGACCAAGTGCTGCACCCACCACTTCAGGCATACAGAGAGCACCCTCCACCCAGAGACCCTATAGAGCCATCAGTGCCAAGGGTAGACCCTATCCTTTTATCTACACATAGGGCCGATCCATTTGTGCCAATACCCATAGAGCCAGATCCAGAGCACAAAGATCACCAAGGATGTCCGAGTCACCACCCACACGGTAATGGAGACCAAATTCACTTCATCAACATGATCTCCATTGACTTAACCACCCCCATCCACAATCCAACCGATCCAACATGACCATTGTATCTAAACCTAGATGCCATAGACTGGGATCATGCTAACTCACCACCATCCCCATCAGAGTACTGGCCTTGCGGTGAGATGCTTCATTTCACCCCAAGACCAACTCAGGATATCTTCCATGCTGAAGAGGAACCCGACGTTCCAAACGTAGATCTAAATTCAGCAAATGATATCCACCTGATCCCAACTCCACACCAGTTGGAGGATGGGTCCCACATGTCGGTCGAAGAGATGACTGACGTAGACATCGGCTCTGATCCAATGAATCCACAAATCATCAAGCTGGGGGTAAGTCTATCCCCCGAAGAGCAAGCCGATTACATTGCCCTTCTCAAAGAGAAGAAGGAGGTTTTTGCATGGTCCTACAAAGACATGTCGGGGCTAGACCCGTAGCTAGTCATGCATAATCTAACGCTTGATCCGACAGTCAAGCCAGTCAAGCAAAAACTATGTAAGATGCACCCAATAGTGGCCTTAATGGTAAAATATGAATTACAAAAGCTGTTGGATGCATAGTTTGTCATCTACGTGGATTACCCACCATGGTTGTCCAACATGGTACCCATCAAGAAGTCTGATGGGAGGATTCGCATATGCACCGATTTTTGAGATCTAAACAAAGCGAGTCCCAAGGATGATTTCCCCTTGCCTAGCATCGACGCATTGGTAGATGCTACAGCAGGCCATGAAATGCTTTCCCTCATGGATGGTTTCTCGGGATACAACCAGATTCGTATCAATCTCGATGATCAACTAAAAATGGCGTTCACAATGCCTTGGGGGACATTTTGTTATAAGGTCATGCCCTTTGGCCTTAAAAACATTGGCGCCACCTACCAACGCGCTATGACATACATCTTCCATGATCACATGCATAAAACTTTGGAAGATTATATGGATGATTTGTTGGCCAAATCTCTTTTGCGCCCAGATCATCTCGATGACTTAAGCAAGATCCTCGATCGCCTCATCGAACACAAAGTCAGACTAAACCCCAAGAAGTGCGTATTTGGCATCACATCTAGAAAACTCTTGGGTTTCATAGTCTCAAAATGAGGCATCGAGGTAGATCCACATAAATTCAAGGCAATCCTTGAAATGCTTCCCCCAACCACCATCAAGCAGCTCAGAAGCTTGCAGGGAAAGGTCACGTCAATCAAGCACTTCATAGCGCAATTATCTGACAAGTGCCGACCCATGAATAAATTATTACACAAGGGGGTAGCATTTCACTGGGATGACGAGTGCCAGTCAGCCTTCGATGACATTAAACAATACTTGGCTTCACCACTAGTATTGGCACCACCTAGACCAGGAGTGTCATTCTATTTATACATCTCAGCTACTGAGGTGGCACTGGGCGCCATGCTAGCCCAAAAAATGAACTACATAAAGAACAGGCTAATTATTATCTTAGCCGCACCCTGGTCAGTTATGAACTTAACTATGCATACATCGAGAAGCTATGCTTAGCAGTGGTATTTGCCACCAAAAAGCTATGCCATTACATGCTGAGCAATACGACGTATGTTGTGTCTAAGGAGAATCCATTGCGGTACATGATGAGTCATACTTATCATAGTAGCCGCATGACAAAATGGATCATGTTGTTGATGGAGTTTGACATCGAATTCATTGGACAAAAGTCCATCAAAGGTCAAGTCATCATCGATCAACTAGCAGAGGCTCCTCTCGAAGATGATCAACCTCTGACCATAGAGCTACCCGATGATGGGGTCTTCCATGTCTCAGAATCGCCAGATTCTGATGAGCCTGAGTCACAGGCCGACATAACCTTATTTTTTGATGGTTCTAAATGTGAGCAAGGGGGTGGCATGGGAATCATATTCTTCACACCGCAAGGGGCTCCAATGCCTCTATCATTTAAACTTGATTTCTCATGCACCAATAACAATGCTGAATACGAAGCCTTGCTCATAGGTCTTCAGACAACCATCACCATGAACATCAAATGCTTGAACATCTTTGGTGATTCACTATTAATTGTCAACCAAGTGAAAGGGGTATTCCAATGCAAATGCCCAGTTCTACAGGCCTACAAAGCCCTTGTGGATAAATTCTTGGCAAAGCTTGAATGGTACGACATCGAGGCACTCCCTCGATCATCGAATCATTTTGTGGACACTATGGCCTCCTTGGGGTCACTAATCCCGCAAGACCCTTCTGGTGAGATGACAACCATTCAAGTCAAAACATTATCGCAATCCATGATGGAGCGTGCAAGCTCTGACCTAACACCAGGAATCCACCTGATCCAGATTGAACCATCTCAGGATAAGTTCTCTCGAATCCATGATAGTCTGAATCATGCCAACTAGGGGTCCTTGTTCTCCCCAACCCCTCTTAATAGCAACACAACGCTATTCTTACAAGTTCTTTCCCACTCAACTTTTGCTAGGGATGAACTTCAAGAGGGATTGGCCATTCATACCATCGAGGTTTCTGATCAGCAGGATTGGTACACACCCATAAGAGACTACCTCAAGCTAGGTAGCCTCCCACTTGGATTGTCGCACACCACAA
Organism: Wollemia nobilis; assembly: GCA_028583015.1. Lineage (NCBI taxonomy): Eukaryota > Viridiplantae > Streptophyta > Pinopsida > Araucariales > Araucariaceae > Wollemia > Wollemia nobilis. Next base: position 44,255 of record JAQPPZ010006168.1, on the reverse strand, counting down.
AAAGATCATTCAAATAGAAAGTGGCAAAACATGTCTTGCTAGGAGACATTTTGTACCATCGAAGCTATGAAGGGATCCTCCTCCATTGCTTGGACTAGCAGGAGTCCACTTGGGTGATCACCCAAGCGCACGATGGTACATGCGGTGGCCACTTCAGCGGTATGGCCATCGCAAAGTGCATCCTTCGCATGGGCTATTATTGGCCATATTTAGAGCGAGATTGTTGCGCGTATGTAAGGAAGTGCATGAAATGTCAACACCATGCTAATTTGACACATGTACCTTCTCAGGCCTTGCAGCCGATCCAATCGGCTTGGCCATTTTCATAGTGGGGCTTAGATCTAATCGAAAAGATCTCCCCTGCATCGTCGAGTCATCACACGTTTATCATAACGGCCACAGAGTACTTCACCAAGTGGGTGGAAGCAATTCCGCTTACCTCTATGACTGGGACCCGCATTGCGGAGTTTATTTTACATAACATCATATGTCATTTTGGTATTCCATCCAAGATCATCTCGGATAATGGGACGTCATTTAAGAACAAAGACGTGCATGCTTTGACAACAAAGTACAAAATTCAGCATAGTTTTTCGACACCTTATTATCCATAGGCAAATGGGCAAGCAGAGGCATCAAACAAAATGCTAGTTGCCATCCTTAAAAATATGGTCACAGATAGTCATAAGGATTGGCACATTCAAATCCCACTTGCTCTATGGGCTTATCGCACTAGCATTCGGATGCCCACTGGGGCAACTCCATTTTTGTTGGTGTATGGCTCCGAGGCAGTCATGCCTCTCGAGTTGGAAATACCTTCCCTACGCATATCAATGCAAGAGTTCATCGATGATGACACTACACGATAGGCCCGGTTAGACCAGCTTACGTTGCTCGATGAATGATGCATCAATGCTCTCGAGCATTTACGTATCTATCAAGAGCGACTTAAGAAAGCATACAACATGAAAGTTCACCTGAGGGACTTTCAGGTTGGTGACTTGGTCTTAAAAGAGAACCAACAAAATTCTAACTTGCCACCCCATTTAAGGGACAAGTTCATGGAAAATTGGTTAGGTCCTTATGTCATCGATAGTAAAATAGGACCTGGAACATACCAGCTCGCCTCTCTTGAAGGAATCAAGGAACTAGAACCCTTGAACATCAGTCATTTGAGGCCATTCCACATTTAAAAGAGCCATGGCCCACCCCAAAAAAAAATCTCCAAGGATTCCCATAATCGCTTGGTCAACCCAAAATGCCCCAAAGGTATCTATAATCCCTTTGGTCAAACCAAAAGCTCCAAGGGTTCCCACAATCGCTTGGTCAACCTAAAATGCCCCAAAGGTATCTATAATCCCTTTGGTCAAAACAACTCCAAGGATTCATAAGAATCACTTGGTCCGCACCCACTCGGGATAAACCAACCATAAAGAATTTTCAAAAACAATAAAATAATCAAAAATAACAAAAAAATTGCATCTCACTTCCATGCATACTCTTAAAAATCAAAACACACAAAAAAAAATAAGTTGCATTAGGCATCACAAACATACATTGCATATTTGTTGGTCATACATGTCAAATGCACCATAGACTATAATTACTCGGCAATTCCATCATTTTCCACATTTTTCCACTTTGTAAATAATCCAACAAAAATAAACGCCATCCACATTTTTCACCATATCATAATCAGTTGTCTTCTAATGTATTTAGGGCTTTCGTCATTCAGTTGTCTTTAGATTTCTAGCCAAAAACTTTACAAAGTCAGACAGATTTTTACAAAGGTAGAGTTTTACTTGGATCACACCTTGTTACATAGCATCCCAACACAAGTTAAAACACATAAAAAATTCCCAAGTTGTGTGAATGAAAGATGAAACCTACAAAGCAATCTAGGATACCATATAGTGAAAATGTTATCTCGCTCATCCCCCTATGCGAATGACCCCAAGAATGTTGAGAGTTGGCAAAAGGACAAGCATCTTCCCTACCCAATTCCCCAAAATAAACAGTGGTTTTCACCACTATCAAAAATCCCAAAATTCTCAAAGGGTTGCAAATATCAAAAAATTGCAAAAGTCAAAATACAAACTCCAAAGTTTGATATCAAAACCCCTCAAAGTGCACACATCAAAAGGCACAAGAAATAGTGATCCTCATCACTCAAAATTCAAATCCCTTGCTCAAAAACAAAAGAAAAAAATAGTGATTTTTATCACTATATCTAAGAGCAAGTATCCCAATAAAATTGAAGAAAATAAGGGAGTCGAACTTGAATCCCTGGAACTCTCAGCATTCGAAAGGTCATGAGGTGATCCTCAGTCCCGGTTTGGTGGATAGCCTACTGGCACTGGTGGTAAACCTCCCGCATGACGATATATCTGTCACATTAGCCGTTAGGCATATGTACAGATCAATGTTTGCATGTGGATGAGCTAGCTTATGGTATCCTAGATTGCATCGCAGATTAATCTTACTAAATACAACAAAGGAGTTAGTGGAGCTAATTAGGTGATCCTCAGTACAGGTTTGGTTGACAGCCTATCTGGCATTGGCGGTATCCCGACAAATACCACATAAACGAATTCAATCGCACACACAGGGATGTGAAATAACTTGGTCAAACTCAAGTCTGATTCGTACCTTGTTCAAAAGTCTTGTGAGATAAATGTACAGTCTTGGCTAGTTAGTTAAAACATCTGAGTCTCAGAAAAACCATAACTACATTCTAAAACAACTATGGTACATTTCATTACTTACATCTCCATCAAAAAATACAAACAAAAATTACACATGCAAAGTCATCTCACAAAGCAATCACATAGCATAGAAAGCCAGTAAATCCTGTATAGTCTATGGTGCCACCACCAAGTTATCAACAAATCATTCCATCCATTCCATATGCATACATCCATATAATTAGAAACATCCGCATTCATAATAACATATGCATACATCAACATAAATAAATGTGCATAAAAGTAACAATAAATCATGACAAGTGTATAATCAAAAAGAGAGTCATGTATATATATCGCCAAAAATGCCCGCAGGCTACAATAAAACGGTCCTCGGACCTCACAAAAAAATCAAAAACTCAAAAACCCCAAGCCTAGGGAGTCGGCCACCATGATCACGCAGGATCGGTGCGACTGGAACTACCCCCAGTGGTGTGGGTCCTATGGGACCTCTCAGGGTGGCTGCTGCCAGCCCCCGCATCATGCCCACTAGCGCTACCCTCACCCACCCACCTGCGATGAGAGGAAGTAGACTACTCAGTCTCACTACCTCTCATACGGTGCAATGATCCACCTCTAGTGAGCTCAGGTAACTATCCACCGAGGTGGATAATCTCGGCCTCCAACTCCACCCGGCATCGACCCCACTCCACATCCCGTCGATGGTATGTAGCCAATGCTTCATCCCGCTGTGCCAACTGAGCCCGTAGGCGATCCCTCTCAATGCTGTGCTCCTCATCCCATCTCCATAGTAGGTCCTCCAATCATGCTATCTCAGCATGAAACCTAGCCTCCATATCCCCTGGGACTGCTTGAGGCATGGGCATCTCCGGGATGGCATGCTGCTCCGGCACCCACTACTCTAGGACGTCCTATGTATCCGATTGCTCTGAAACCCCTAAATCATCCCTAGTAAAGTCATCTACCTCCACCATATCTGCATCATCGAGCGGAGCCCCCCAACCTTCCCTCGGTGCCTCCGCAACCCCACCACCTGTTGCTATCGCATCCGGACCTCCTAGAGGCCCCTCACCCCACCATCGCAACATCGTCCACCACTGGTCGTACTCTGCAGTCACCCTGACATTGTCCACGTCGGGGACATCAATCACTGCATCCGACTCCTCACCCAATGGCTCAATGATCGACCAGGCTAGAGTCCTCTCGTCGCCCCGATGTCGATAGATCAAGGGCTCACTAGGCAATCCCTGGTGCACCCCAAACTGTCGAGTCACCCGAATGTATGGGAAGTACTCCTACTCGGTCCCATGCTGCCCGATCAGCCACCTCCCCCTGTGCACCCACCGAAGCCACTCCCCAGCCTCAGGCCAGGCTGGACAGTCCTGGTATGGCCACTAGAACACCTCCCCTGGAGCAAGACGTGAGAAGGCATCAATATAGTGCCCTACGACACCTTCCCACCACCGACTCTACCCCTACTCCTCTGACCTCCACCATAGAGCAGCATACCCAATCTCCCTATCCACCATCTCCCCCGAGTGGTCCAAGGCAACCCTTGTAGCCTCTCCACAACTATGTGCTGCCACCCCAACACTACAATAGGTAGCTGCACCCAATCCCCTTTCACCTCCGATAGCGGACCTCGTACAACTCATCATACAACTATGCCAGTAGCGTCTGACCCCACCTCATAATCAGTGGTGCTTCCATCGGACACTCCACAAGTCTGAACACTACCTCAAGCAAGTTCCAAGGGAACCTCGCACCTGAGGAGTCGGGAAGCAGCATGTTGGAGATGAGGGTCATAAGCAATGCATGCCTCACCCCCAACACGCCCTTCTCAAACCACCACCACACTAGAATCCCACCAATCAGGCAGTCCCCCTCTACCCTCTCCACCACCCCATCCACCCCCATCTCCATCGCATGCCCAAAGCACCATGTCAGCACCATCGTCCATTGATCATGAGGAGTCATCCGAATGGGCAGCCCGTCTATCGAAATCCATAGAATCTGATACACGTCCTCCAGAGTCACTATCATCTCCCTTGTTGGGAGATGAAAGGTGTTGGTGCGGGGATCCCACAAATTGATCAGGGTAGTAAGATATGCTCGATCCCCCACCATAGGCTCCAATCACATCACCGCTTGAGCCCAAGGGCATCAAGCCACTCCCAATCCACCACAGTCAATGCATCTCATGCATCAGAAAATACCATCGGCTGACGGTACCGACTCTTCACAACCTAAAAAACAAAAACAACACAAAAACATTAAAACATGACAACAAAACAAATGTACAATAGTGTACACAAAAACAATAAAACAACAAAAAACAATTAGGGTTTCAACCTTAATTTAAACAAAAACATTCAAATAAACTATAGATGACAAACAATGTACAAAAACAAAAGTACAAAATTATATAGCCAAAGTACAAATCAATCAACTAAACTATACAATCTTAAAGTGTAAACAAAAAAAAAATAAAATAAAAAAAAAATCATACTAGGGTTTTTAACCTTACGTGTGAACAAAAAATCAAAAACAAAAACATTAAAAATTCATCTAGGGTTTTTAACCTTATTATGAACAAAAAAAAAAAATAAATTAAACAAAAAAATCATCTAGGGTTCTTAACCTTAATGATGAACAAAAAAACAAATCAAAACAACAAAAATTCAAACTAGGGTTTTTTAACCTTATGATGAACAAAACAAAACAAATAAAACCACAACATTCATTTAGGGTTTTAACCTTAATATGACAAAAAACAATGATAAAATGCGAGTTTTAAAAATTCATATAAAAACAAACAAAAAACAAGAAGGAAGGAGCACCTACCGGTCTCGCCTCGGCTCCACCACTCGAGGATCCGGTCCTTGAACTCATGGTGTCCATAAAAATTTGGCAGTGCTTCGCTTCGAAAACTAGCACTCCTCCTCCCCATAGCTCCAAATCGCCAGAAAAAACAATTGCAAATGAGCCCAAAACCTAGTTTTGGCCCTTATATAGGCTCTTAGGCCTGTAATCGTTCCACCCTAGGATGAGCGCTCTAGTTAGCACTCGTCCCACCCTAGGATGATTACAAAATGGTATTCGTCCCACCCTAGGACGATTACAGAGCAAGAAAATAAAAAACAACCAAAATTGCATCCAAAATGCACCAAAAATAGTAATAAAATTGCCGAACAAAGGCACCTTTGTGCCTATGATTCTTGGCATACAAAACCGATGTTGGGGTCACAAATTGTCACTATCCTACTCCCTAAGAAGGCTACCATATTTGGAGTTTTTCTCCACCCCCCCCCTCCGGGAGATTTTCATCCCCAAAGGCGTCACAAAATGGTCAAACCCACCCAAAAATAGCAATAAAACAAACACCTCATGGTCTTATACTATCCTATTAATAAGGCTACCATAGCTGGACCGCTCCATGGGAGGACGGATTTTTGAGAATTTCATCCCCAAAAGGCGTCACAAAAAGGGTCTAAACCCACCCAAAAATAGTAATAAAATTGCCGAACAAAGGCGCCTTTGCGCCTGAAATTCTTGGCATACAAAACTGATGTTGGGGTCACAAATTATCAATATCCTACTCCCTAATAAGGCTACCATAGCTGGACCGCTCCATGGGAGGACGGATTTTTGACAATTTCATCCCTAAAAGGCATCACAAAAAGGGTTAAAACCCACCAAAAATAGGTCCGATTGTTGGGAAACTGCATAAGCATTCAACGAAAAACAACTGAAGGCACCCTTAAAAAAGTCATCTTGGGTCAAGCGACTCATCGCTTTTCTCATGTCGGTCATTCCCTCATCGATTCGTCGCTTGAGGGGGTAGTCACACTTAGTCACCAATCAACAAATACACACCCAATCAAGGAAATGGCATGCATTCAAAGAATCATTGACAAAGACAATCACGCTCCCGCTTGGGGCAGCAAACAAGCAATAATCACAAGCTGATCAAACACTTGGCATTCTAGAATCATGAACTCAAGGTTCCCATAGACAAAAGGTTGCGCCCTTTGCCTATTCATGATTGAACAATGTCCAAGATCAAGTAACACCTCACCGAAAAAGGTTAACACTTGAATTAAGCTCCTTAGCTCGTCGAAGCAAGGATTCAAGAATGCGTGCCATTTCCATACTTGGGGCATCAAAATTTGGTTAGGTTACTGAGAAACCCTAATCATTAAGTGCTTTGGTTATCTATTTTTGCTCAACACTGCGCCACGCACAACGCATCCCAAAAAGGGGCATCTATAGACACCAAAACAACACCAATCTGATCATGTGGCTACAAGCACTGACCGAATTGGCATACATAGCCCCTAGGGCAGCCCCCAGAGGTTAAAAAGTGGTCCTAACCACTCCCAAAGTAGTTTTGGAAGGTCAGAGGTCAATTTGGCACCTTTCAAGCACCCTGCTCCTTACTCGTTCCACCCTGGGACGATTAGAATGCTATTCGCCCCACCCCGGGATGATTAGCAGCAATCGCTCTAGGGTGGGGCGAATAGCAGGTTTGATGAGAAAAAAGTCAAACCTTGACAAATGGCAGCCCAGATCCACCACTCAACTCCACCTTCAATGCATGGGAGTGCGAGTGAGCATTTTAAAGCTCAAAGAGGCAGTCATGGAGCCCTTAATCAGGGAGGAATCTTCTCTCCCCTAGGAAGGCATGATGGCCAAGTGGCGCCCCTGCATGCACATTCAAAGCAGACCTTCAGGTCTATAAAATGGTGAGTCTTCTCACCCCAAAAAAGAATAGAGGAGGAGCATTTGGAGCAACGGAGTGCTGCCGAATTATACCCTCACCCTCATTGTGCTTCCTACATCCTTGATCTCTCTTTTGGAAGGGAGGTTATCGGGTGAACATTAGGAGCGCAATCCGGACCCAAAACCCAAACAATTGGCCACAATCCCACACCCAATTTTCTGACACAACCCCCTAGGAGGTTTTGGACCCATCCCAAGTGGATTGGTGTCAAAACCAAGCCCCAAACGGTGGGCGTCCTGCCCCGGCGCCCCCGCACTATTGCAGTCCTAATCGCCCCACCCCAGAGCGATTAGAAATCTATAACATATTTCTCTACTATTTCTTTTGCATCTTGTTTTATGTCATTCCTATATGCTGCTATTCAAATTTCATTCCATTCTGATAAGTTTTGACTGTGTTTTCATTGTTTTACGCTTTCACTAACATACAGGGAGCGCCTTCGGATACAGGGCGATCAGGGTAGAATCTATAGAATCCGACCTTCTGGGTCATCTCAAAATGCCCCATTTTTCCTAACCCCAAGTTTGCAGGTGTTTTGGAGGCCTCTGGATGGGACATTTGGGAGGTCACTTTCGGATATTTTATGACAGTCCTAATCGTCCCACCCCGGAGCGATTAGAAATCTATAGTAGATTTCTCAACTGTTCCTTTTGCAGTGTGTTCATGATGATGTTTACATGCTTTTGTTCAAGTTTCATCTTATTCTGATATGTTTTGATCACTGTTTTAATTATTTCATGTATGCATTAACGGAGGCCTTGGGGATTGCATGTTTCCCTCCATCCGCATGTGCTATTAATCATTTGTTGTTTCTTTGAACGTAGGATCTCGACATCGGAGGGGCAGCAAGGAACTACAGATGCACTCACGCAAGCGGCGGTGACGTTTGGCCCACCCATTTCAAATGTGGGCACGCGGAAGATCCCGAAGGGAAGCGTATCATCCGTTGGTGTAACAATTGTATCGAACGCTCCTAGCCCCTAAAAAGGGGGGAGACGTATTGTAACCTGATCTCAAGAAAAATTAATAAAAGAGGCTGCACTTTACTTTTTCTTTACATCTCATTTCATTCCGTTCGTTTTCCCTTTTTCATGCACTTTAGTTCTTTGTTCATTCGTAGGACTTAGCGTTACATCTGCTTTTGTTTGCATCGCACCCGGTGCACCTATGCTTCCATAGACATGCTTTCATTATCATAGTGGATCTTTAGGTAATAAGGCACCATTGTTCAATGGTAATAATTATGCATTTTGGAGTGTGAGAATGAAGAATTTCCTAATGGCACTAGGAAATGATATATGGCAAGCAGTTGAGGATGGGTACATACCACTAGCTACTCCACCTATAGATAAATATGGTAAGCTTATACAAATGAATAATTCAAAGAAAATGAATGGAATATTAAATGGTTTATGTGAAATAGAGTTTGTAAAAGTTATGCATTGCACATCAACAAAAGAGATTTGGGATAAGTTGAAAAATATTTATGAGGGAGACAAGAAGGTCAAGATGGAAAAATTGCAAAATCACAAGAAAACATTTGAAGACCTAAATATGAAGGATGAGGAAGACATTGCTACATACCTACTTCATGTGGATGAAGTTATCAACTCCATGCAATAACTTGGGTTTAAAGTGGAAGAATCATATGTTTGTCAAAATATTTTAAGGTCACTTCCTAAGAGGTATAGTGAAAAGGTTTCAACAATAGAAGAAACAAGAGATATTGAAACTTTGACTAGGGATGAGCTACATGGAACTCTCATAGCTTTTGAGATAAGAATAAAAGAGGAGTCTATCCCCCAGAAAGAAGAAACTTTCAAATTTACAAATAAGACCAATAATAAGAAGTCATATTCAGGTAATGAGTTATCCAATGATGAAGAAGCAAACTATGGTAGAAGGAACAAGGACAAAGAAAGTATAAAAGTACAAAATCAGTTAAGTGTTTCAAATTTGGTAAATATGGTCACTAAGCATCTAATTTTTTAGAAACTAAAAATAGTAGTGGTGATGAGAAATAGGATCACAAGAATAGGGAAGCAGTAAAATACAGGTATCAAAATAGAAGCAGGGATGAACAAAGCAAGCAAGGAATGAATTTTTTCAAAGGCATAAAAGATCTTTTATGTAGATAAGACAGTCAAGATTTCAAGTGATAGTGATGGAATGTCCTTAGAAAATGAAGATAAAAAATTCTATTTCTAACAGTAGAAAAATAAAATGTTAGAAAAAGGGCACCTATAATTCTCAAGTGTTTTAGGTGTGGTAATTTTGGTCATCTTGAAGATCATTGTACAAGGAATGGATTCAATTTTAGTGAATATGAATATGAATATGCTCTTTAAAGTCTAGAAGAAGAAAGTATTCTTATGGCAATAGAAGAAAAAGGAAGTGCTCCTATTGAAGATAAATCAGAAAGGAATGAAGATGATCTAAAAGATGAAGAATTAGAAAATGAAGAGAAAGGAGAAGTTGATCTTGAGGGTGATCTTATTTTTTCTCTTAATAAATTAAGGAAGGTAAGAAAGCAGAACTCCAAAATCAATCTTCAATTTCAATAATATGATGAAGATAAAGGAAAGCTTATAGAAGTTCTAACCAAATTAATAGCTAAGACAAGGAAATTTAAATAAAAGTTAGAGGCAAAGGTCTTAGAATGTGAAAGATTATAGCATGAGGTAGCTTCACTAAGGAAGGAAGTAAAAGATTCTAGAGATAAACTACACATGTTTGGGAGAAGCTCAAAGAACTTGGATAAGATTATCAAGGTACAAAGATCTTCATCAAACAAAATAGGACTTGGTTTTGAAGAAGAATATAGAGGAAGAGGAGAGGATTCAATCTCAAGTTCCAAAGAAGAAGAAGCTTCAGAAGAAGAGAGTGAAATATAAAGTGAGACCTCTCAGGATAAGTTGGAAAATAGAAAGTTCAACAAGGAAAGGAACAATGCACAAATAAGGAACAAGTGGAACATGAAACATCACAAGGAGGAAGAGACTAGGAGACCAATGGGGTCTAGGCAAGGTTTCTTCAATGGAAGTTACTTCTCATATCATAGGTTTGATCACAAGGATACACCGTGCAACACACATGAAATATAGGGATATGGTTTCATGAATAGAAATTTTAGAAATGGGTATCTCTTTCAAGGGTATTGTCACTCTTGTAATAAGTTTGGTCATAAGGTAATTAATTGTAGATTTTATGATAGGAATGGTTATGGCTTCACCAGGAGGAAATTTAGGAAATTTGCACCTTTAAGGAATCACAACATTAAGTGTTACAAGTGCAATAATGTTGGGCATATTGCTAAGTGGTATAGAGTAGAATTTTCAAAGACAAGAAGAAACAGGATCATTCATAGGAATAAAAAGGATCAGTTGAGGAAGAAGATGGAAAAAGGTAAATATTAGTGTATACTCAGAGTAGAGATACTCCCACCCCAAAATTAACCACCTCAATAGAGGAGGTAGGGGAGGGGCTGAGCTAAGAGTCTTATCCTTAGTCCCAAGCCCCAAACGTGGACCTTTGCCATTGATGTCAAATGGGGAGATATTTGAGTTAGGGGGAGAGCATTCAATCAGAGGGAGCAATTTTTGAGGGGGAGTAGTTTTGAAAAAGTAAAAAAGAAATAATTAAAGATAAAGGGTTTCCATCAATGACAAAGGGGGAGATTGTTGGAAATTTTGAGTTAGTTGTGTTGTAATTAATGTCAAGAGTCAGTGTTAGTGATCAGTGAAGGACTTGGTAAAAGAAGGGTTAAAATATTTATATTTAAAGCCTAGGAGGTTTGGTTTAAGAGATTCACATGATTGGTCAAAAGGATGGTTAAATACCCTAAAGAAAAGGGATACCTAGGCCTAAAGGAAATAATATTATAATATTTACTATCATAATATTAAATAAGGTTAGAGAAGGCCTAAAGGTGAAAGAGAAAAATACCTAGGCCTAAAGGAAATAATATTATAATATTTATTATTATAATATTAAAGGAGGTCAGATAAAGTCTAAGTATGAAATATAAAAATACCTAGGCCCAAAAGAAATAATATTATAATATCTTGATTATAATATTAAAGGTTAAAATTAAAGCCTAAGGTAATTTATATATTATTTATAATATTTATATTAAAATTAATTATAAAATAATAATATTTATATCCTAAGTTAAGGTGGGTGTAAATCAATTTATATTTCATCCTCCCCGTTGACATTTTATGATGATTGGCATACGGTATAAATACCATAGTCTTGCCAAACCAAAAGACAAGTCTCCGATTTCATGCATGTGTGAGAAAGGATAAAATTTTAATGCAAAATTCATGAGCATAAGAAAAAGAGGTTATTAATTTTTAAAGGCATCTGAAAAACATGAAGGATAAGTTGACCAAGGCATAAATCCTTGTCACCAATCGACTGGTTGGACTAGTGGCAAGTGATTTATGTGTAAGGTGTTGGGAGAGCGGAGGTTCTGCATTCGAGTCTTGGCAGCTACGAAAGGGTAAGGTTTTAATTTCATTTTTGTGCCAAACAAAGGTAGAAAGTGTGCAAGGTTCTTTTCCCTCCCATGTGAGCGCCTAGCTCACACGATAGTTGGGCCATAGCTAGGGTGTTGGTAGTAGCGTGACTTGGGATCGAATCCCTCTAAGTTGCACAAAGGTACTTTGATTTTTATTATTTTTATTATTGAGCACATGGTCTAAGGTTGCATAGTGAGTGCTCATTGAGCACATGGTATAAGGTTGAATTATGAGTGCCTAGAAACATATAATGAGGATAAGGTAAATTTTATTTTTACCTTTGTTAAAATTGGAAAATAATTTAATTTTTATTTAAATGGTGAATTGCATTATTTCCGATTTGTGATGGTTAATTATTTTTGAAATGCAATTTTAAGTAGGGAGACATAAATAAAAATTTGGATTAACCTATGTATTAAATTTCTGAAGAAGGTTATAGTGAAGGTGAGTATTTGGAATTCTTGTTTGAAAATTTTGGAGATTAGAAGGTGTACTTGAGACTTGTTATTTTTGTATAGTGAAATAAAAATTGAGGAGAATTTTTGAGTGGATATTTATAGATAGATTATTGCAATATAACCTTGATATTGGCAAAGAAAATTTGATTGCGATTAAGACAGGTTTTGAAGATATATCTCCATCAAAACAAAAGGTATGGGTACATCTTCCTTATGAGTGAAATATTGGATTGAGTGTTATTAAATGTAAAGTTGGAGTGAAAAGGTTTGTTTGGTAAGCATTGTTGGAAATGTTTAAGTGAGTTTTCATATGCATGATTGATGAATATTGAGAGAATATTTGAGTGTGAAATTGAGAACTAGCTTGAGCTAGGGTTTGTGAAAGATCATGAGTATCATTGTTATGTGAATTTGGAATCATATTGAGTCAAGGGTTGAGTTGTTGGAAGTATAGTGAAACACTTGGTTAGGGGTTGTAAGCAAGTTGTGTTTCATTGAGTGGATGGTTAAATGAAGTTGGATGAGTATTATTAATTGAATGCATTGAAGTGATAGTTCAAGTTTTATGAAGCAAATTTTTCTTTATCCTAAACTAATTTGAAAGAGAGTTTGAAAGTGATTTATTATTTTTTGAGTGTGAAACATATTGAGTCTCTGATAATTCTCTATATGTTTCTATGGTTAAACAAGATTATGTGTGAAACTTGTTTGTGGTATTGAAGAGGATTTTTGTAAAATATTAAGTTGAGTTTAATAAAATTATTAATGAGCTTTTTATGAATGTTTAAAAACATATTTGAAGCAAGTCTTGGTGGACTTGTTGAGCATATTTAAGGTAAGTCTTGGTGAAGACTTGTTGTGCATATTGGATAAGTTCTAGAGAGAACTTGGTGAGTAGATTTGAAGTAAGTATTGGTGAAGACTTATTAAGTATATTTAAGGTAAGTCTTGGTGAAGACTTGTTAAGCATATTGGACAAGTTCTAGAGAGAACTTGTTGAGCAAATTTAAGGTAAGTCTTGGTGAAGACTTGTTGAGCAGATTTAAGGTAAGTCTTGGTGAAGACTTGTTGAGCAGATTGGACAAGTTTTAAAGAGAACTTGTTGAGCATATTTGAAGAAATTCTTGGTGAAGACTTGTTAAGCGGATTTAAGGCAAGTCTTGGTGAAGACTTGTTGAGAAAATTGGACAAGTTCTAGAGAGAACTTGTTGAGTAGATTTAAGGTAAGTCTAGGTGAAGACTTGTGGAAAAATTTGAGGAAGGACATTGAAAAGAATTGAGAGTAGAATTGATTGATTTATTTGTTCAAGCTTTGTGTTAAGGCTTGGGGAAGATCTTGCAGAGTTGATTTATGATTGGATCAAGCTTTGTGTTAAGGCTTGAGGATAGATTTGAGGATAGATTTTGGTGCAGATTTGAGGGTAGATTTATGCCAAACCAAAGTCAGAATTGTGATCAAATTTATGGTAGACCGAAGGATAGTTTTTAGTGTAGATTTGAGACAGATATTGAATAGAGCTGAGAGTAAGATTTGGAGGTGATAAAGTAGAGGATAGTAATCTCTAGTGGATAGAGATACATTAGCCAAGGTAGTGAGGATAGATGTCTTCTAAGTGATGATAGAGGTATTTTATGGAGAGATATCCTCAAGCCAGTGTAGTGGAGGTAGTAGTCTTCTATAGGATCACCAACTAGAGCAAAGGAGAAGGAGTTCTCCGATGTATAGAGATCCACGATCTAGAAAAGGGGAAAGAGTTCTCCTATGGATTGAGATACACTAAATTTATTAGGGTATTGGTATCTCCTTTGGATAGAGGTCCATAAAAATTGTAATAGAGAAGGATTCCCAAGAGATTTGTTGAGAAAATTTTAGTGAAATATTTTCTTCATGGAGTAGCCCACATTAGGTGAACCATGTTAAATTTGTGTCTCTATTGTGTGTGGTGATTTGTACATTGCTTTTATTACTGATGTTGATATTTCCATTGATATATTGCATAATATTGTTTGGAAAAGAAAAGTAAAAAGTGGTCTTATATAGTTCACCCACCCCCTCTCACTATAAGCTTGTGTTCTTCAATTGGTATCAAATTGGGTTCCTTCAAAAGAGTTTAACATGTTGAAGGAAAAGCTTATGCGAACACATATGAATTCTCAGAGTGGATCTTCAAGGAATAAGGCACCATTGTTCAATGGAAACAATTATGCATTTTGGAGTGTGAGAATGAATATTTTCCTAATGGCACTAGGAAATGATATATGGCAAGTAGTTGAGGATGGGTACATACCACAAGCTACTCCACCTACAAATAAATATGGTAAGCTTCTACAACTGAATAATTCAAAGGTAATGAATGGAATATTAAATGGTGTACATGAAACAGAGTTTGTAAAAGTTATGCATTGTAATTCAATAAACAAGATTTGGGATAAGCTAAAAAATATATATGAGGGAGACAAGAAGTACAAGATGGTAAAATTACAAAATCAAAAGAAAACATTTGAAGATCTAAATATGAAGGATGAGGAAGAATTTGCTACATACCTACTTTGTGTGGATGAATTTGTTAACTCCATGCAAGGACTTGGGTTTAAAGTGGAAGAATCAGATATTTTTCAAAAGGTTTTAAGGTCACTTCCTAAGAGGTATAGTGAAAAGGTTTCAGCCATAGAAGAATAAAGATATATTGAAACTTTGACTAAGGATGAGCTACATGGAACTCTCATAGCTTTTGAGATGAGAATAAAAGAGAAGTCTATCCCCTAGAAAGAAGCAACTTTCAAAGTTAAAAAGAAGACAAAGAATAAGAAGTCAGATTTAGGTAATGAGTTATCCAGTGATGAAGAAGTAAACCATGGAAGAGGAACAAGGATACAAGAAAGTATATAAGTATCAAATTAGTTAAGTGTTTCAAATATGGTAAAATGGTCACTATGCATTGGATTTTCTAGAAGTTGGAAATAGCAGTGGTGATGAGAAACATGATCACAAGAACAAGGAAGCAGGAAAATACAAGTATCAAGGATGGACAAAGCAAGCAAGGAAAGAAGTTTTTCCAAAGGTATAAAAGATTTTTTATGCAGATAATATAGGCAATATTGCAAGTGATAGTGATGGAAGGTCCTCAAAAAATGAAGAAGAAAAAATTCTATTTCTTACAGTAGAAAAAGAAGATGTTAGAAAAAGGGCACCTATAATTCTCAAGTGTTTTAGGTGTGGTAATTTTGGTCATATTGAAGATCATTGTACAAGGAATGAATTCAATTTTAGTGAATATTAATATGAATATGCTCTTGAAATTCTAGAAGAAAAAAATATTCTTATGGCAATAGAAGAAAAAGGAAGTGCTCCTATTAAAGATAAATAAAAAAGGAATGAAGATAATCTAAAAGATGAAGAATTAGAAAATGAAGAGAAAGGAGAAGTTGATCTTGAGGGTGAGCTTATTTCTGATCTTAAGGAATTAATGAAGGTAAGAAATCCAAAATCAAAATTTAAGCTTCAATTTAAATATTGTGATGAAGAGAAAGGAAAGTTTATAGAATATCTAACCAACTCAATAGATAAGACAAGGAAATTTAAAGAAAATTTAGAGGCAAAGGTCTTAGAAGCAGGGATGGACAAAGCAAGCAAGGAAAGAATTTTTTCCAAAAGTATAAAAATATTTTTTATGCATATAAGCTAGTCAAGAGTTCAAGTGATAGTGATGGAAGGTCCTAAAAAAATGAAGAAGAAGAAATTATATTTCTAATAGTAGAAAAAGAAAATGTTAGAAAAATGGCACCTATAATTCTCAAGTGTTTTAGGTGTGGTAATTTTGGTCATCTTGAAGATCATTGTACAAGGAATGAATTCAATTTCGGTGAATATGAATATGAATATACTCTTGAAATTCTAGAAGAACAAAGTCTTCTTATGGCAATAGAAGAAAAAGGAAGTGCTCCTATTGAAGATAAATCAGAAAGGAATGAAGATGATATAAAAGATGAAGAATTAGAAAATGAAGAGACAGGAGAAGTTGATCTTGAGGGTGAGCTTATTTTTTCTCTTAAGGAAGTAAGGAATGTAAGAAAGTAGAAATCCAAAATCAAGCTTCAATTTCAAGAATGTGATGAAGAGAAAGGAAATATTATAGAAGATCTAACCAACTTAATAGCTAAGACAAATAAATGTAAAGAAAAGTTAGAGGCAAAGGTATTAGAATGTGAAATATTAGAGCATGAGGTAGCTTCACTAAGGAAGGAAGTAAAAGATTCTAGAGACAAGCTACATAGGTTTGGGAGAAGCTCAAAGAACTTGGATAAGATTATCAAGGTACAAATATCTTCATAAAACAAAACAAGACTTGGTTTTGAAGAAGAATATAGAGGAAGAGGAGAGGAGTCAATCTCAAGCTCCAAAAAAGAAGAAGCTTCAGAAGAAGAGAGTGAAATAGAAAGTGAGACTTCTCATGATAAGTTGGAAAATATAAAGTTCAACAAGGAAAGGAACAATGCACAAATAAGGAACAGGAAACATCACAAGGAGGAAGAGACTAGGAGATCAATGGGGTCTAGGCAAGGTTTCTTCAATGTATGTTGCTTCTCATATCACAGATATGGTCACAAGGCTACACAGTGTAGGACACATGAAAGATAGGGATATGGTCTCACCAATAAAAATTTTAGAAATGGGCATCTTTTTCAAGGGTATTGTCACTCTTGTAATCAATTTTGTGATAAGGTAGTTAATTACAAAGTTCATGAAAGGAATGGTTATGGCTTCACCAAGAGGAACTATAGGATATTTTTACCTTTAAGGAATCACAATATTAAGTGTTACAAGTGCAATAATATTGGGCATATTTATAAATGGTGTAGAGCAAAATTTCTAGAGAAAAGCATAAATAGGATTATTTAGAGGAATCCGAAGGATCAGTTGAGGAAGAAGGTGGACAAAGGTAAATATCAGTGTATGCTAGGAGTAGAGATACTACCACCCTAAAATTAACCACCTTAAGAGAGGAGCTGGAGGAGGCATTGATATAAGAGTCTTATCCTTAGTACCAATCCCCAAAGGTAGCCCTTTCCCATTGATGTCAAAGGGGGAGAGCATTTAGTCAGGGGGAGCAGTTTTGAAAAAGGAAAAAATAAATAGTTACAAATAAAGGGTTGCCATCAATGACAAAGGAGATATTATTAGAAATTTTTAGTTAGTTGTGTTGTCATTGATGTCAAGAGTCAGTGTCAGTGATCAGTGTAGGACTTGGAAAAATAAGGGTTAAAATATTTATATTTTAAGCCTAGGAGATTTGGTTTAAGAGATTCACATGATTGGTCAAAAGGATGGTTAAATACCCTAAAGAAAAGGGGCCTAAAGAAATTAATATTTTAATATTTATTAGTATAATATTAAAGAAGGTCAGAGAAGGCCTAAGGGTGAAAGAGAAAATACCTAGGCCTAAAGGAAATAATATTATATTGTTTATTATTATAATATTAAAGGGGGTTAGATAAAGTCTAAGGATGAAAGAGAAAAATACCTAGGCCCAAAGGAAATAATATTATAACATTTTTATTATAATATTAAAGGTTAAAATTAAAGCCTAAGGTAATTTATAAATTATTTATAATATTTATATTATAAATTAATTTATAAAATAATAATATTTATACCCTATGTTAGGGTGGGCGTAAATCGTTTTATATTAGATCCTCCACATCGACGTTCGATGATGATTGGCATATGGTATAAATACCATAGGTCTTGCCAAACCAAAAGACAATTCTTCGATTTCATGCATGTGTGAGAAAGGATAAAATTTTAATGTAAAATTCCTAAGCATAAGAAAAAATAGTTATTAATTTTTAAAGGCATCCAAAAAATATGCAGGATAAGTTGACCAAGGTATAAAGCCTTGTCACCAACCGACTGGTTGGGCTAGTGGCAAGTGATTGGTGTGTAAAGCGTTGGGAGAGCGGAGGTTCTACATTCGAGTCTTGGTGACTGTGAAAGGGTAAGGTTTTAATTTCATTTTTGTGTCGAACAAAGGTACTAAGAACACAAGGAACTTTTCCCTCCCATGTGAGCACCTAGCTCACATGGCAGTCGGGTCAAGGCTAGGGCATTGGCGGAAGAGTCACCTGGGATCGAATCCCACCGAGTGGATCAAATGTACTTTGATTTTTATTATTTTTGTTGTTGAGCGTGTGGTCTAAGGTTGAATAATGAGCACTTATTGAGCACGTGGTCTAAGGTTGAATTGTAAGTGCCTAAGGAGATATAAGGGGGATAAGATAAATTTAATTTTTAAATTGGTTAAAATTGGAAAATCATTTAATTACATTATTTTTTATTTGTGATGGTTAATTATTTTTGAAATGCAATTTAAAGTAGGGATACATAAATAAGAAATTTGGATTAACCTATGTATTAAATTTATGAAGAGGGTTATAGTGAAGGTGAGTATTTGGAATTATTGTTTGAAAAGTTTGGAGATTATAAGGTGTACTTGAGACTTGTTATTTTTGTATAGTGAAATAAAAATTGAGGAAAATTTTTGAGTGGAGATTTAGAGATATATTACTACCATCTAACCTTGATATTGGTAAAGAAGATTTTATTGTGATTAAAATAGGTTTTGAAGACATATCTCCATCAACACAAAAGGTATGGGCACATCTTACTTATGAGTGAAATATTGGATTGAGTGTTGTGAAATGCAAAGTTGGAGTGAAATGATTTTTTTGATAAGCATTGTTGGAAATGTTTGAGTGAGTTTTAATTTGCATGATTGATGAATACTGAGAGAACTTTTGATTGTGAAATTGAGAAATAGCTTGAGCTAGAGTTTGTGAAATATCATGAGTGTCATTTTTATGTGAATTTAGAATCATCTTGAGTCAAGGGTTGAGTTTTTGGAAGTGTAGTGGAACACTTGGTTAGGGGTTGTAAGCAAGTTGTGTTTCATTGAGTGGATGGTTAAATGAAGTTGGATGAACATTATTGATTGAATGCATTGAAGTGATAGTTAAAGTTATATGAAGCAAATTGTTATTTATCCTAAATTTATTTGAAAGAGAGTTTGAAAGTGATTGAGTATTTTGTGAGTGTGAAACATATCGAGTCTCTAATAATTCTCTATATGTTTCTATCGTTAAAAAATATTCTGAGTGAAACTTTTTTGTGGTATTGAAGAGGCTTTCTGTAAAATATTAAGTTGAGTTTTATGAAATTGTTAATGAGCTTTTTGTGAAAGTTTAAAAATATATTTGAGGTAAGTCTTGGTGAAGACTTGTTGAGAAAATTTAAGGCAAGTCTTGGTGAAGACTTGTTGAGCAAATTTAAGGCAAGTCTTGGTGAAGACTTGTTGAGTATATTTTAAACAAGTTTTGGTGAAGATTTGTTAAGCATATTTAAGGTAAGTCTTGATGAAGACTTGTTAAGCATATTTAAGACAAGTCTTGGTGAAGATTTGCTAAGCATATTGGACAAGTTCTAGAGAGATCTTGTTGAGAATATTTGAGGTAAGTATTGGTGAAGAATTGTTGAGCAGATTTAAGGTAAGTCTTGGTGAAGACTTGTTGAGCAGATTGGACAAGTTCTAGAGAGAACTTATTGAACAGATTTGAAGTAAGTCTTGGTGAAGACTTGTTAAGCAAATGTAAGGTAAGCCTTGGTGAAGACTTGTTGAGAAAATTGGACAAGTTCTAGAGAGAACTTTTTGAGAAAATTTAAGGCATGTATTGATGAAGACTTATGGACAGATTTGAGGTCAGTCTTTGGGAAGACTTGAGAGTTGAATTGATTGATTGATTTGTTCAACATTTGTGTTAAGGCTTGGGGAAGATATAGCAGAGTTTGTTTGTGATTGGATCAAGCTTTGTTTTAAGTCTTGAGGATATATTTGAGGATAGAGGTTGGTGCAAATTTGAGGGTAAATTTATACCAAACCAGAGTCAAACTTGTGAGCATATTTATGCTAGAATGAAGGATAGTGTTTAGTGTAGATTTGATATAGAGATTGAAAAAATTTAAGATTAAGCTTTGGAGGTGATAGAGTAGATGATAGTAGGCTCTAGTGGATAGATATGCATTAGCCAAGGCAATAATGACATAGATATTCTTAGTAAGGATAGACATCTTCTATGGAGAGAGATCTACAAGCCAGTGTAGTGGAGGCAGTAGTGAAGACTTGTTGAGAAAATTGGACAAGTTATAGAGAGAACTTGTTGAGTAGATTTAAGGTAAGTCTTGGTGAAGACTTGTGGACAGATTTGAGGTAGGAATTTGAGAAGAATTAAGAGTAGAATTGATTGATTTATTTGTTCAAGCTTTGTTTTAAGGCTTGGGAAAGATCTAGCAGAGTTGATTTGTGATTGGATCAAGATTTGTGTTAAGTCTTGAGGATAGATTTGAGGACATAGGTTGATGCAAATTTGAGGGTATATTTATGCCAAACCAAAGTTAGAATTGTGATCAAATTTGTGCTATACTGAAGGATAGTGTTTAGTGCAGATTTGAGACAGAGATTGAACAAAGCTTAGAGTAAGATTTGGAGGTGACAGAGTAGAGTATAGTAGTCTCTAGTGGATAGAGATCCATTATCCAAGGTAGTGAGGATAGAGGTCTTCTAAGTGATGATAGAGGTCTTTTATGGAGATAGATCATCAAGCCAGTGCAGTGGAGGTAGTAGTCTTCTAAAGGGTCACCATCTAGAGCAGAGGATAAGGAGCTCTATGAATAAAGATCCACAAAATAGCAAATGGGAAAGAGTTCTCCTATGGATTGAGATCCACTAACTTGATTAGGGGATTGGTGTCTCCTTTCTATAGAGATCCATAAACATTGTAATAGGGAAGGATTCCCAAGAGATTTTTTGAGAAAATTATAGTGAAATAATTTCTCTATGGAGTAGCCCACATTGGGTGAACCATGTTAAATTAGTGTCTCTATTGTGTGTGGTGATTTGTACATTACTTTGATTACTATTTTTGATATTGCCATTGATATATTGCATAATATTGTTTGGGAAATAAAAGTAGAAAATTATCCTATACTATTCACCCTCCCTCTCTCAGTATAAGCTTGTGTTCTTCAATTGGTATCAAAGTGGGTTCATTCGAAAGAGTTTAATAGCTTGAAGGAAAATATTATAGGAACAAATATGGATTCTCATAGTGGATCTTCAGGGAATAAGACATCATTTTTTTATGGGAACAATTATGCATTTTGGAGTGCGAGAACGAATGTATTCCTAATGGCACTAGGAAATGATATATGGCAAGCATTTGAGGATGGGTACATACCACAAGCTACTCCACCTAAAAATAAATATGGTAAGCTTCTACAAATGAATAATTCAAAGGCAATTAGTGGAAACTTAAATGGTTAATGTGAAACAAAGTTTGTAAATTTTATGCATTACACATCAGCAAAATAGATTTTGGATAAGCTAAAAAATATATATGAGGGAGGCAAGAAGCTCAAGATGGTAAAATTACAAAATCATAAGAAAACATTTGAAGACCTAAATATGAAGGATGAGGAAGACATTGCTATATACCTACTTTTTGTGGATGAAGTTGTTAACTCCATGTAGGGACTGGGTTTTAAAGTGGAAGAATCATATGTTTGTCAAAAGGTTTTAAGGTCACTTCCTAAGAGATATAGTGAAAAGGTTTCAGCCATAGAAGAAACAAGAGGTATTGAAACTTTGACTAGGGATGAGCTACATGGAACTCTCATAGATTTTGAGATGAGAATAAAATAGTAGTCTATCCCCAAAAAAGAAGCAACTTTCAAATTTACAAAGAAGAAAAAGAAAAAGAAGTTAGATTCAGGTAATAAGTTATCCAGTGATGAAGACGTAAACTTTGGTAGAAGGAATAAGAAAACAAGAAAATATACAAGTATGAAATCAATTAAGCATTTCAAGTGTGGTATATATGGTCACTATGCATCTGATTATCCATAAGTTGGAAATAGTAGTGGTGATGAGAAACAAGATCACAAGAACAAGGAAGCAGGAAAATATAGGTATAAAAATAGAAGTAAGGATGAACAAAGCAAGCAAGGAAAGAAGTTTTTCCAAAGGCATAAAAAGAGTTTTTATGCAGATAATATAGGCAAGAGTTCAAGTGATGGTGATGGAAGATCCTTAGAAAATAAAGAAGAAGAAATTATATTTTTGATAGTAGAAAAATAAGATGTTAGAAAAAGGGCACCTATAATTCTCAAGTGTTTTAGTTGTGGTAATTTTGGTCATCTTGAATATCATTTTAAAAGGAATGGATTTAGTTTTAGTGAATATGAATATGAAGATGCTCTTGAAAGTCTAGAAAAAGAAAGTATTATTATGGAAATAGAAGAAAAAGGAAGTGATCATATTGAAGATAAATCAGAATGGAATGAATATGATCTAAAAGATGAAGAATTAGAAAATGAAGAGAAATGAGAAGTTGATATTGAGGGTGAGATTATTTCTGCTCTTAAGGAAATAAGGAAGGTAAGAATGTAGAACTCAAAACTCAAGCTTCAATTTCAAGATTGTGATGAATAGAAAGGAAAGCTTATAGAAGATCTAACCAACTCAATAGCTAAGACAAGGAAATTTAAAGAAAATTTAGAGGTAAAGGTCTTATAATGTGAAATATTAGAGCATTGTTGGACATTTTGAGTCCCTAAGTCAAATTTGTCATTGATGTCACCAGATGAAGTCATCATTAATATCAAGGAATTCAGTAGGAAAAAAAGGGGCCAAAAATGGTTATTTGATATCTAGGAAGTAGGCCAAAGATCAAGAGAATCGATGCAAAAAATAGAAGTTAAAAAGGATATATAATATTTATGTTATAAATAAATATTATTTACGACATGGAATGCAATGAGAAGGAAGCAATTTATCCAAGGCATCAAAAAGATATAATATTATAATAATGGTTATTATAATATTAAAGTGATATGGTGAAAACCCAAATAAAATATTTATAATTCTCATTATAATATTTTATAAAGCAAAGTGGGTTTTATAATGTTTAAATATATTTTATAAACCCTAAGGTTGGGTTTGGAGGAAAAGGCATTCAAAGCACCTTTAGAATCTTCACCGACATCATGGAAGGAATTCGTAGAAGCTCCGACATCTCCCAAGGTACAAAGGAGGCAATATAAATACATTGCCCAAAGACAAAATATTATCCTTGCTTGAATAATTAATTGGCACACGAAAGAGATTAAGAGCTCATGAGATTTACGAAATTTATGGACAACATAGATTTTAAGATAGGAAGCACTGAAATCCGAAGGCACATAGGATAGTGTGGCCTAGTGGTGATTTGGTAAGCACAAAGACATTTGCATGTGTGAAGGACTACATTTGAAACATGGCAGTTGCATTAGAAGTCATGTTGGTTAAGGTGCCCAAGGTGCATGTTGTTTTTGGCAAAGCGAAAAGGGGAGCAAGTCTTGAAGCACGTGGTGCTTCATTCATTTCAAACGAGCACATAGCTCATGCGGTGGTTGAGGCCGTGACTAAGGCAAACATTGTGGGCAAGGTTGAGGGTTTGATTCCCTCCAAAGACGAGGTAAATATTTTTGCATTAAAGTTTATTATTTTCTAAGTTGGGAGGTATAAGGATTATTTTGTGGAAATTGTTTAGAAGGATTTGCTTAGTAAATAAGTGGTGGTAATTGAGAATTATTACTTGGAGTTATAAGAAGATTTCTGGTTTTAATTTTTAATAAAGTCTTAAATTGCTATATTGGTATTTTGTAGGATTAAGACTTTGTGGTATTGTGTTAATTTGAATAAAGGGTTTTTATGATTATTGTGAGGGTGTTTATTATTAATTAAGTTGGAGTGATAAGGTGTAATTTTTATATTATTTTTGTGTTATGTTTTTTTTTGAGAAAATTATCTTCTAATCCTTATTGAGATTGGAAAAGAAGTAATTGTGAGTGTGGTAGATTTGTGAGATCAACTCCTTGTCAAGTAAAAGGTATGGGCAAATTATTTTTTGGTTGACTTGGTTGTTTGAAAATAAATTTTGGAGTGAAAAGGATTTGATTAGGGTTTCCTTTTCGAAAGTGTTTGAGTCAATGCTTCAAGGTTTTCTAAAATTAAGAGTTGTGGTTAAAACCTTATTTTATAAGCATTGTTGTTGAGATCATTGGTTGAGTGAAGTATTTGAGTTAATGCTTCAAGGTTTTCTAAAATTAAGAGTTGTGGTTAAAACCTTGTTTGATAAGCATGGTTTTTGAAGTGAGTTGTTATGCAAATGAACTTGAACTAGGGTTTGGAAAGATCATGAGTATCATTGTTATGTGAGATTTGTTGTTGAGCATTGTTGCAAATATTTTGAGTTGATGGTTACATGCTTGGACTAGGGTTTGTGAGAAAGGATTGTTTCTTGAGTGATTGATTGAGTAGAGCTGATTGAAGCCTAGTCAAGTGGATGTATGAAGTGACTGTTCAAGTTCCATAAAACAAAGTATCCTATATTCTAATTTGAGTTGTGAAAGAGATTGATATTTGAGTATAGAACATATTGAGTCTCTAAAAATTATCTTTATGATTCTATGAGATTGATTTGAGTTGAGAAAGTGATTAAGCTTTGAGTATAAAACATATTGAGTCTCTAAAAATTCTCTTTATGCTTCTATGAAATTTATTTGAGTTGAGAAAGTGATTGAGCTTTGAGTGTAGAATATATTGAGTCTCTAATAATTATCTTTATGTTTCTATGAGTTTGGACAAGTTTTGTGTGGACTTGTTAAGAGGATTTGAGTTAAGTCTTTGAGAAGACTTGTGGACTGATTTTGTGTGAGATTTTGTGGAAGCTTACAATATAGATTTGGTTAAGTCCTAGAGAGGACTTATTAAGCATATTTGAGCAAGTTCTAGAGAGGACTTGTAGAGTATATTTGAGCAAGTTCTAGAGAGGACTTGTAGATCATATTTGAGCAAGTTCTAGAGAGGACTTGTAGAGTAGATTTGAGCAAGTTCTAGAGAGGACTTGTGAATAGATTGGTGTGAGATTTTGTGGAAGCTTACAAGGCATATTTGAGACAAGTCTTTGAGAAGACTTAAGAGCAGAGTTGATTGATTTGTTCAAACCTTGAGTTAATGTTTGGGGTAGATCTAGCAAAGTTGAGTCAAGTCTTGATTTAAGGCTTGAGGATAGAGATTAAGGAAAAATTTGTGCTAAACTTACTGGAGCGTATTTAGTGTAGATTTGAGAGTATATTTTGGTGTAGATTTGAGGATAGGTTTGTGCTAGACCGAATGGACTGTGTTTAGTGTAAATTTGAGTGGACTTGTGCTAGACCAATTGGACTATGTTTAGTACAAGATTTGAGTAGAACTATGCTAGACCGACTAGAATATATTTAGTACGACATTGAGATAGAGATTTGGAGGTGATATAGAATATAGGACATTAGTCTCCAGTGGATAGAGATCCATTAGCCAGGGTAGTGAGGACATGTCTTCTGAGTGGGGATAAAAGTCTTTAGTGGAGAGAGATCCACAAGCTAGTGTAGTGGAGGAAATAGTTTTCTAGAGGATCACCAGCCAGAGTAGAGGAGAAGGAGTTCTCCTATGGATAGATATCCATAAACTAGATTTAGGGGATCAACATTTCATTTGGACAAAGGTCCATAAAAATTGTAATTATGAAGGATTCCCAAGAGATTGATTGAGAAAATTTTAGTGAAATATTTTCTCCATGGAAGTAGCCATATTTGGGTGAACCACGTTAAATTGGTGTCTCTATTGTGTATGGTATTTTATACATTGCTTTGATTATTGCTATTGATACTACTATCTATACATTTCATAATATTGATTTTTAAATAAAAGTAAAAAGTGCTCTTATAATGTTCACCCCCCTCTCAGTATAAGCTTATGTTTTTCAATTGGTATTAGAGCAGGTGCCTTCAGAAGAGTTTAACAGCTTGAAGGAAAATCTAATAAGAACATAATGGATCCTAAGGATGTGTCCTCAAATAATTCAGTACCAGTATTTTATGGGAGTGACTACATGTATTGAAGTATGATGATGAGGTTATACTTGATGGCACTTGGCAATGAAGTTTGGGATGCAGTGGAATTTGGATATGATACAATAGTCAATCCTCCTATAGATAAGGAAGGTAAGCTTCTACAATACTATAATTCAAAAGCAATGAATGCACTTGTGAGAGGCTTGCATAGAATAGAATCTATGAAAGTTATGCATTGTAGAACTACAAAAGAAATGTGGGATAAATTGCAAGGTATATATGAGGGAGATAAAAGTGTCAAGAAAGCAAATATACAAAATCTTAAAGGAAAATTTGAAGCATTGAGAATGAATTATTATGAAAATATCAGTGCTTATCTAACTCGAATTGATGAGGTTGTTAATGATATACAAGGGCTTGGAATGAAGATTGATGAATTAGATGTTTGTGATAAATTCTTAAGATCTCTTCCAAATAGATTCAATGAACAAGTTTTTGCTATAGAAGTATCATTGTATGGTGATACTTTGACAAGAGATAATTTTCTTGGTATGCTAACAACTTTTGAGATAAGAACAAAAGATCCTATTTCCTAGAAGGAAGCAACATTCAAAGCAATCAAGGAAACAAAGAGTAAGTAGTCAAAATCAAGCAATGAGTCATCTAGTGATGAAGAAGCTAATTATGGTAGAAGAGATAAAGGTTCCAGAAGATCCATAGATCTAAGATCTATTAAGTGTTTCAATTGTGGAAAGTTTGTAAATTTTACAACAGATTATAAAGAACCAAAGAACAACAATGGTGAAGAAAAATAGGATCACAGGTATAGGGAATCAGAAAGATATAGGCATAAAAATAAACACAAGGATGGACAAAGCAGATGAGAAAATAAGTTATTCCAAAGACAAAATAGGAGCTACTATGTGGATAATGCAAGTAAGTACTCAAATGATAGTGATGCTAGCTTTTCAGACAATGATAGAGATGAAGTCCTATTTATGATTGAAGAAAAAGAACCAGTTAAGAAAAAGACTCCAGTTTTTCTCAAGTGTTTTATATGTGGTAACTTTGGACATCTTGAAGATGATTGCACAAGGGATGATTATAGTTTTAGTGATGATGAATATGAAAATACACTTGAAGGACTAGATGAAAATCTTCTAATGACATTAGAAGAAGAAGTGAGTGATCCTATAGAAGATAAGCCAAAAGAAAGTAATGATGTGGACAAAGACAAAAAAATAGAGGATTATTTAGTAGATAATGACTATGATCTCAAGGGAGAACTTATATATGCCATTGGCATGGTAAATAAGGTAAGGAAGCAACACTCTAAACTTGAAATTGAGTTTCAAGAATGTGATGAAGAAAGAAAATTGTTCATAGAATATTTAGAAAAATCAAAGGCTAAGGCAAATAAGTTGAAATATAAGTTAGAAGCAAAGATATTGGAATGTGAGAAGTTAGCACAAGAAGTGGCACTAATAAAAGAATATTTAGAAGACTCCAAAAATAAGCTACACAAGTATGTAAACAGTGCAAAGAGTATGGATAAAATGATCAAGGTACAAAGAAAAGCAACAAACAAAATAGGTCTTGGTTTTGAACATGTTTAAAAGAAATGGGAAGAGGAATAAACTTCAAGTTTTGAAGAAGAGGAAACTTCAGAAGAAGATAGTGTAATAGGAAGTGAGACATCAGAGGATGGGTTGGAAAATAAAGGGCTCAACAAAGATAGGAAAAATGCACAAAGAAGATACAGATGGAACAACAATCAGAACAGGATACCAATGAGGTCAAGACAAGGAAGCTTCAATGGAAGATGTTTTTCATGTCACAGGTTTGGGCACATGGCTTCACAGTGCAGAGGCACATGAAAGACAGGAATATGGGAATAAACAACTTTTCTATGGGTATTGCTACTCATGTAATTAGTTTGGTCACAAGGAAATGAATTGTAAGGTTCATGATAGAAGAAGATATGGCTTCACCAGGAGAAATCCTAAGACATTTGCACCTCCAAGGAATAATAAAATTAAGTGTTATAAGTGCAATAATAATGGTCACATAGCAAAATGGTGTAGAGCAGACATTCCAAAAAAAGGTATGAACAGGAACATGAACAGGTTCAAGAATGGGAATATGAACATGAACGAGAACATGAACATGAACAAGAACATAAACAGGAATAGGAACATGGATGTGAATAGGAACAGAAACAAGAAATTGGATGTGAACATGAACAGGAATAGGAACAATAATGATGATAGGAATAGGAATGATGACACAGATAAAAATAGTCAAAAGAATAAAAAAATAATGGAAGAGGATAAAGGTAAAGAATAATGCCTTTTGGAATTATAAATACTCCCACCCTAGAATTAACCACCTCAAAAGGAGGTGGGGGAGGGGCTAATCTAAGAGGCTCATTCTTAGCCTCAAGACCTAAATGTGACCCTTTGCCATTGATGTCAAAGGGGGAGATATTTGTGTAATGGGGAGAGATTTGATATTTGAGAGAGCATTGAGCCAGGGGAGCAATGTCCCAAGGAGAGTAGAACAAAAAGAAAGGTCAGGTTTTGGTAAGAAGAGTATGGGTTGCCATCAATGACAAAGGGGGAGATTGTTGGACATTTTGAGTCCCTAAGTCAAAGTTGTCATTTTTGGTTTGGATTTCATATACACCCATGAAGAATGAGCATAAAATACCAATAAAACTTATATGGGATAAATCCCACTCACTTTAGGATCTTGTTGGTTATCCAAGGTGTGAGTTACAGAGTTGGGTCGAATGGCTATTCACTCTTTTTCACTTCTGGAATAGTTTTAAGTGGACTATTTATTACCTTACAATGGGTTCGACCTTCATTCAATAATGTTTAGGGGTTGTTATCTTTGTTGAAAATCAGATTTACAATGAGTTATTTGATATAGCTCTTTATGTTTTAGTAGATTAAATAAAAGACAAATTTAAAAGAAAATAAAAATAGATCATTTAACGGTGGAACAGAGAAAGTAGGGTAGGGTAGAAAAGAGAAGCTTATCTAACTTAGCTACAAAATCAAAACTACCAATTTTAGTTACACTATTTAGCTTCACAATAAAACCAATCAAAAAGGAAGGTGTCCAACTTTCTAAGATCACCTTCTACTAAGAGCATAAGACAGAGATAACATAGATCTGAAAGAAAATAATAAATATAAGGGAAGTCGGTGTCAACTGGTATCTCTCACTAGTAGCCTAGCTCGTGCAGTGAGGATAGAGCAATTAGAATAGACCTGAACCTTAAATATCTAACTTTCCCTAGCATACAACAAATGGAATGAAGCCTAGTAGCATATTCAATCTTGATAACACAGATTTACAACTAATATAATAAACCTTAGTGAGACAAAAACAAAAGAAGATGCACTTATCGCAATCCAAAAGAGATTAGGCTCCTGGCCATGCTATCACAAAAAAATGATGTCACACCAACCCTAGGTATAGAACAAAGCATTCAAACAAGATTTGTAGGAAATTGCTAAAATGTCTTTTATTCCAAGTTTTCGCATTTGGACTTTACATTCAAAAGAAGTATATATAGACTCAGGACAGACCCTGATATTTTCAAAATATCTTCTTCAAATATCTAAATCTTATCATAAAAATCCCACCACCGAGGCTTTACAATATAAGGTATTTTTATAAAGAGTTTCGATAAATGCTAATCAATTTGAAAATCTTCGTGTGGATCTTGCCATAAATGGAGAAGATAAGACTTGGTTTCATCCTCATTAAATGGACATCGCGTGTAAATGTATCTTTATCTTTCGGTAAGCTGTCAGAGCATCTCATTAATTCTTCTATAAAATTTGGATGAGTCACTGACTTCCGAGGCCTTCCATCTTCGCACAACTGCCTTTGTTTGGTTCGAGTCGAGATTCTCTACCCGCCATTACTTTTGCCATAAATTTTCCCAAAAAATGTATCCACTAAAAAATTCCTTAAAGTATATATTTGCGGCCAAATCTGCAAAATCTGGATGATTCACTGACTTTCGACATCTCTTATCTTTATATTTCGGTAAGCCGTCAGAGCATCTCATTAATTCCTTGCTTGATTTGTGCCGAAATTCAGGTTTGTCTGTCTTTCTCACCATTACTTCTGCCATGAATGTAACTGTCGAATCACTTTCTGCAAAAGAAAAGCAAAGATTAGAACTTTTTAATTAATTAATTTTCTCATTTAAATATTTCTAGGGTTTGGACTGTGTCAAAAATCTTCCACTTCCTTTGGATGGGTGATGAAAATTTTAAAGAATGGCCAAATTTTGCAAAATGAATATAAATCCAAACATGTCATGATATCGTGACATTTTCCTCAAGTTACTTCTTCCTTGCTTGTGCCTTCATGAAAATGGAACATGTCGCGATATCGCGACATTTCCCTCAAGTTACTTCTTTCTTGCTTGTGCCTTCATGAAAATGGAACATGTCGCGATATCGTGACATTTCCTTCACTTCATGTCTTCTAAGCTTTCGCCCTCGTGAAAATGGAACATGTCGCGAAATCGTGACATTTACCTCACTTCATCTCTTCCAAGATTTTTCCCTCGTGAAAATGGAACATGTCACGAAATCGCGACATTCCTTCATTTTATCTCTTCCAAGCTTTCACCCTCACGAAAATGGAACATGTCACGAAATCATGACATTTCCTTCACTTCATGTCTTCTAAGCTTTCGCTCTCGTGAAAATGGAACATGTCACGAAATCGTGACATTTCCTTCACTTCATGTCTTCTAAGCTTGGGCTCTCTAAAAATGGAACATGTCGTGATATCGCGACATTTCCTTCACTTCATGTCTTCTAAGCTTCTGCCCTCGCGAAAATGGAACATGTCATGAAATCGCGACATTTCCTTTACTTCATGTCCTCTAAGCTTGGGCTCTCCGAAAATGGAACATGTCACGATATCGTGACATTTCCCTCAAGATTTTCTTCCAAGCTTGTGCCCTCACAAAAATGAGACAAGTCCAAAAATGGAACATGTCACAATATCACGACATTAGACTTTAAAATATTTTAGGGTACAATTAAATTTGAGCGAAAGTCCGACATGTCCAAAAATGGAACATGTCGCGATATCGTGACATTTCCCTCAAGATTTTCTTCCAAGATTTTTCTCTCACGAAAATGGAACATGTCATGAAATTGTGACATTTCCTTCACTTCGTTTCTTTCAATATTATGTCGCGAAATCGTGAAATTTCCTTCACTTCATCCTTCTAAGCTTTTGCTCTTCCGAAAATGGAAACACATTGTGATATCGTGACATTGGACTTTAAAAGATTTTAGGGTACCATTAAATTTGAGCGAAAGTTTGACAAGTCCAAAAATGGAACATGTAGCGATATCATGACATTTCCTCAAGATTTTCTTCCAAGCTTTTTCTCTTGCAAAAATGAGACAGGTCCGAAAATGGAAATGTCGCGATATCGCGACATTTCCCTCAAGCTTCTCTTCCACTTTGCAAATTCTCCAAAAATTGTAGGTTGACTCTAGTGACTTTGTCCATCTGTATTTGGCATTTCTACATATTGGTGAAGGATCTTCCTTACTCAGAAATAATTTTAACATTTGAAAAATGAATTTTAAATTGCTCGAGAATGATCAGCTTCACATGGTGTAGAAAAATGATGAAAATTCAAAGTGCCTAGAATTTTATGAAACTTTACAAGTGTCTAAAAAAGCCCAAAGGGTATCCAAATATGCAAACATAACTTTAAACTTCATCACGGATTAAGGGAAAATGCATTTAGAAGTTTGCTGGCCAAAAATAGAAACTGCTATTTCTAAATGGAAATCAATGCCATATGCAAGTCTACTTGGACACTTTGATGTAGGCAAAGTTTGAAAAAGGGTGCAAGCAAAATTTGGAATTAAAACCCAAAAAACTCAAGAGGGTCCCTACAAAAAAATGAAAATTAAATATTTTCAAAGGATGGAATTTCATTTTTTTAGTGGGGGTGTGTTGCTTCTCAACAAATGGCGATATCTACGAGGAAAATAGTAGCACTATTTAGAATCCAAAACTCTAGTTTCAAAACAATTTAGACTATGTACCATGCTTTGCCACAAATATTTCCTAAAATGACTTAAGGAAGATTATGATGTGCGATTATAAGTGTATAAACCTTCCTTCAAGTATGGCCGGGGCTTCGAATGCTTACTATGGATTGATCAGCTATTTAGATTATGCAGGGGAAATCGAGCAGAGCTCTATTTACTAGTTTAGCCTTTTACAACCCCGACAGAGTTACTCTTTAGATTTTTGAGACCCTGATCACAACTATGAGGTGGCATCTATAGCTTGGTGAACATGTTTGAGATGTATCCTTTAGGAGCCTTGGCTATCTCTTTCTATCACATAACCTTTTCTATTTTTTTTTTTTCTTTGCAGAAAAGAGTGCCAGTTTTATGTTGGCTTGCCCAACTTTCACCTTCTCTCTCCTTTTTTTGAAAAATATCGATATCTGAAAGTCTTGCTAGAATTTTTTTTACATTTCATTGATCGAGCAATTGATTGACTAACCGCTTCAGCCCGGGTACCAATAGCTTCTTTGGACACTTAAAATAATTTTATGAATTGGATTCCCCTCTCATGACCAAATTTTCTTGGATTCCTTGGGAGTTCTTCAGCCAAACAGTATAGTAATTTCTTTATAATCAAAATAATTATGGCAAGCAAGATACAAAATCCAATTATCTTTCTACTGTTGTTCTAAATAACAAGTAGTTCCACTTTTTAGTTCTAGCAGACTATCTCTTAACAAAAATAAAACAAAATGAAAACACACTAGGCCTAGCGCCAATTTTAAATGTTGATTTGTGTTTTCTTTGTTTAGGCAAAAACTCAAACAAACGGGATTTAAAAGCTAACAAGGAGGAAAAAGGCCACCAGTTAAAGACAAAATTGCATAGACCTCAAAAGATAAAACATAGTAAAAACACACTACTTCAAACTTTATTTACAATATATACATATGCACAAAGTCCCTTCAATCACTCAAAAAATGTAGCAGATGGAAAAGCAGAGAAATAGTGCCTTAAAAAAATTGACCATTTGCAGGTAAATTTAGAAAAATACCTTTCAGGTCCTGTTGATGAAATGCACTCTAGATTATGCTTCCCAAAATTTTTTCTACCTAGGAAAGACTTGGTGTGTTTACTATCTTCCCTTTTTTTTTTTTTTTTATAGATCTTGTCCCACAGAAACACCAAATCTGCAAGTCCTTCACCCTGCAGAAAAACCCCCAGGATCAAATACCTTAAGGCCTTTATAGAACCAGATCATCACATCTTCAGATTTATGTAACAACTCAAAGAGATCATATTTTATTTGTACGTCATAGTTCTTAATGACTTGAACATTTTGTGGTTGCTCTACTTGCTCCAATATCCAAGATTTCAATTTTTATCCCTCTAGTAGAATTTTCATAATTTGCTCTTTCACCTGAGCCTTGCTTAGATTTAACCTCATCAATGTGTAATGTCCAAATATCATTGTTGTGATTGGTTAGAGCTGTAACTGGTCTCACCTTCTTAGTTGTCAAATTATAAACTCCAATATCTATATCAACATGGTTTACAACCTCATTCTTGGCATTATACTCAGTGATCACGTGTTTATATCTAGGTTCTCTTTCGATTCTCAACTGATTGGCAACACCTTTCCAGGGAAACCACATATGTGAAAAATCAGTCACCAAGTACCCATTCAAAGACTTTTACCAATCTCTTCTCAGAAGCATTTTGTATCCCATAAGAATATCTACCACCTGAATGTTAATTTTGTGTTGTGCTTTCGGCTCAGATGCTAGCTGGATGTGTATACTTTGAAGTTCACCTAACACATTAACCTCAGTTTTATCCAATTGGATGAATCTTCTCTCGGACTTCATAGGGGTTAAACCCAATTGTTGACAGATGGCTAGAGGCATGACATTGGCTGAGGCACTAGAATCCACCAGACAGTTGTGTAAATTCTTTCCAAATATACAGACAATTAGTAGGAAAGGTGGAACTTCAGTCTTTTATTTATACATGGCCATATTTGCATTTGCTATCTTCTTCCCCTTTTCTAGAGGTTTGGCAGTATGCTCAGAGTATGTCTTGATCAAATTATCCCTTTGTTCAATAATTTGAGCCAAATTATGAAGAGTGATGTTAGCCTTGATCTTCTTCATATCTTCCACTATATTGTATCCCTTATTGAGTGGAGCAGCAAATCTATCTGGTACTCTAGGATCTCCTCCTTTGGGTGGAGGTGGGTTATTATTTGGAGATGGATCTGGAGGAACATTATGGGAGTTATCTAGAGGTTTAGATGTAGTATTAGGCTCCAGATTTTTGTTCTTGAGATTGTAGTTGTCCCTTATATACTGTTGAAAAGCTTGCACTTCATCCATAGGTATCTCCATGACATTATCTGACTCATCTAGAAAAGTGAGGGAATATAATACCATAGATGCACTAGGTTTGGATGAACTTAGACCATCAAAATTTCTTTGATTTTTAGGAAAAACCAACTCACCAGCTAGAGCTTCAAAGGCATTGCAGAACTCCAAACAATCCAATTCCCCATGCTGAGATGTTCCATGCATCCTGCATCAGTCAGGCAAAGCAAAATCACAAATATTCATTTCATGTCCCTTACCTTTATAATCCTTGTTGGGTTCGTATGGTGGTCTAGTGAATCTATTCTATTGATAAGAAAATATGTTTGTTTTTTCCCCAATAGATGCTTGCCTTTTGAAACTCAAAAAGTCATTTGCAAACTTTTGGACCATTTTTGAGACTTCCTCAACTCTAGTTTTATTAGATTCTTTATCTATATTTTGTACATGTTCAGCATGTGTCACAGCCAATGGATTTCCTATCGATGGAGTATGGTATGCTGGAAACATCATTTGATGTGGGATGGGATTCAAAATAGGGGTATTTTGTGTAACAAAGGGAATTAGAGGAGCGTTCAAAGGTTGAGGTCCCAATTGTCTTTCAAGAACCAAAGCTTCTCTATAAGCCTCTGTTAGATTAGTAATATTAGCATCTCTCTTCAAGAAAATAGAGGTCATTGGATCTAGGGAATTCCTAAAAATTTCCAATGCTAGATCTACATTTGGTACATAATGACCCATCAATCTACCATAAGCTTTTTGAAACCTGACATTGAAAGATCTGACAATCTCATTGATTTCTCTCTTAATGCTGGAAAACTGTTGATATAACACACTAGGGTCAATCACTTCACCAAATTGTGATACAAAAATTTTCTCTAGGTCATTCCAAATAGTAATAGAGTCATTAGTAAGATTCAAAAACCAGTCGTATGCTCCCTCCTAGAGAGTGAATGGGAATACCCTACAAGCCACATCTTTATGTTGCACATTCAACAACTTTAGAGCATTTTTAAATGCCACTAGGTGTTCTTTTGCTATTCTGATTCCATCATGTTTGTAGGTAGGAAGATACTTCTCAGTATTTCTTGGTAAATCATGCGCTACTCCAGGGATATTCAAAGTAGTGGAACCCAACCAATTCACCATTGCTACCTGATTAATGATAATATTTTGAGTTGCAATTAGAGGAACTACAAGTGGTGATAAAACTATGTTGGAAAAAGACTTGGCCCTTCTAAGGCTGCTTCTCCTTGGGGTTTCCAACTTAGGCACAAGGAGCTCTCCAGCTCTAGAGTGGGACCTAGTTACTTTGTGTAGCACCCTAAAATTGGCACGGTTAAAACATTAGTAAAAAGATAAAATATTAAAATTTGAATTTCAACCCCAAACTGCCCGTTAAACCGCCTTTTACCCGCTTTCCCCATTTTTCATGCCATTTTTAGGATTTGTTTTGACCGTTGGACGATATCGTCTCAGATTAGACGAAATCGTCCCCGATCTGACGAATTCGTCTAGAACAGAACGTCCAGACGATTTCGTCCCAAAACCAAATTTTCATAATTAGCTTCTATTTCAACAGCCTCTCCAACTCGGGCAGAAGCGTGTCTGCGTAGTTGGAGATTTCCCTGTTGGAGATCTCCCAGATTGGGATGATCCCCAACCTCCCAAACCTCTTCCTAATCCTATATAAACTAGGATTTTTCTAGTTTATCCCCCTGCCTCCCTGCCTAATTCTTGCTGATTCTCCCTGAACCCCCAACCCCTTTGTTGACAGGATTTCATTGCAGAGTTAGCTCCTTATTCCCTCGCATTATTGCTTGCATTTGGTATTTTTGCATTTTTTATTGCAGGAACTCTACTATTTTTCAGTCGAAGCTAGCTTGGATCGTCGCAGACGATCTCGGACGATTTCGGACGATTTCGTACGATTGGAGGCGATCCTGACTGTAGTCCAGATTGAGGGCAGTCCGAGTTTAGAGTTTGCATTTTCTTAAGCTTTTTTGCATTTTTCATATCATATCTCTGCACTGTTTTAAGTTATTATGTTTTATGCATCTTGGAGTTCACCTCATTTAGCATAATTGCATGATAAAGATAAAATCAATCATTAAATTTACTGCATTTCCTTATCTGTTATTATAATCTATTATTTAGGCATGTTTGTTGTTATTTCTACCATTATCCCTTGCTTCTGCATTTGCATATTTGGTATTTTGTGTCTGTTTTTGTGATTGCAGGTTTCTAACGAATTCGTCTGACGAATTCATCAGATTTCAGATGATTCTGTCTGATTTCAGATGACCTTCTATGATTTGGGATGATCCCGAGAAATATCAGACGATTACGTACAAAGTGAGATGATCTGAACTGCTACAAGACTCAGAATCTCCATCAGACATCCGAGATCAGGTATGACATCTTCTAGTTAGCATATTCTCTATTATTTGCATCCATTTCTATTTTTTGTATTCATTTAAATCTAGCATTGGCATATAGAATAGTTTAGATTCATATCGGCCAAACCTAGGAGTTGAATGATCAAGCATAAAAATGAACACATCAAACACACTATCAACCTAGGCATGGAAACTGCCATTCAAAAGTTTCCTGGTGAACCCACCATCCATCGAAAATTCACCCTTATACACCTCCCCCGAGAGGCGGGACCTTCAAAAGGCCTCTCAGTCCGAGGTATTGTCCCATCCTTTTCACATCCCCCTTCCGGGCACGGATCCTATAGCTTGAAGGTAAGGGTGCAAAAAATTTGGAGCGATACATTTTGGTGAACCCGACGTGAAACAAAAACCTTTTGAAAACAAAACCTTTTTAAAAAATAAAAATAATAAAAACCAAAACATAAATGCATTTAGACTTAAGAAAATTTGCATGTCATATTTAGATGGTAGACTATAATAAAAGACGAGTTGTCACCATTAATGTTGAAAATCAATTAGCAGCTATAGAGATTACTTCTGTGCTTAGAGTACCTCAAACAAATAGGGTTCAACCTTTGTGGGACGAACTTGATAGGAGATTAGATCTCATTTCATCTAGAGCAACCGAACTTAGGCAAATCAAGAGGTTTGTCCTAGATAGAATCCTGGATCCCGATCAAGTGATTTTGTATCATGAACTTCAGAGAGCTTGCCATAGGTGGTTAGCAGATAAAAGAGCCCTTGTGTCTTTTGAGTTGTATACCTTTGAGGAATACCTTGAGAATGCAGCCATAGTGCATCAATTTCTATCTCGTATA
Source organism: Wollemia nobilis (assembly GCA_028583015.1). Lineage (NCBI taxonomy): Eukaryota > Viridiplantae > Streptophyta > Pinopsida > Araucariales > Araucariaceae > Wollemia > Wollemia nobilis. Next base: position 6,106 of record JAQPPZ010006168.1, on the reverse strand, counting down.
GAGGACCAAGAGGTCGATCTTATAGATAGAAAAATATGGAATAGAGTTCCCAGAGCTGTGTTATATCGAGAATATTGCCATGAGATTTATTTTTACAAAACAGAATCTAAAACAGATAATATCACCATAGCACACTTTGTTGACTTCTTGAAAAACAATTTCCAATTTGAAGAGGAGCACTTTATGACTCCTGATGAACTTGATCCTATCAATGACATCTATAAACTATTTATAGAAAACTAAGTTATTATTTTATTATTGTTATTTCTTGTATTTAGTGTGTTGTTTATTGTCTTTATAAGCATAAAAACAAAAACAAAAACAAAAATAAAATCATAATAAAAATCAAAACATTTTCTTTTAAGTATTATAGTAGGTATATAATTAAAATATATACCTCCCAAGATCTGTTGCAAATATATTAATATATATTTGCTAAAACCTAAATTTAGACACAATGACTAGACTCAGGAATGGAAAACAAATTGAAGTAGAAGAGGATTGGTTAGGAAAAACCAATAAACCAGATGCCCTTCTTGAAGACCCAATTCAAGAAGAAGTAACCTTAAACCAACAAGAAGAAGAATTTGTGGACGCAAATGAACAAAAAGAAAATGATAGAGAGGAAGGATCCTCATCTCCTAAAATAACTCCAGAAGGAAGTCTGTTACTTTTGAGAACATGGACCATTTTTGGAAATTTCTCAATAATAATATTGGCACCCTTAATAGAGCTAGTTCATATGGATAAAGATCAAATTAGTGATACTCAAGCAACCCTAGAAGACATATATCACACACGCACTAATCCTTTGTCCTTTGTTGATCAAGAGAGTGATCAAGCTGGACCGTCCAATTTGGACATGGCTGCTATAATCCAAAACATGCAACAACAACAGGCTACCCAACCACCTAGAGTGCCTGTTACCAAGCCAAGGGTTATCCCCACACAAAAGAAACCTTCATTCACTACTCTATTTCGCCAAGCTATTGATCAATATACCTCAAATCAACAAAAGCCTAAAACAAAACCAAATACCAATTTCCAACAATCTGGGATACAACATAATGCTACAACAAATCTTCTTCATAATACTCTTCCTACCAACCATTTGCATAACAACAATATAGCATCCAATCCTTATGTCCCGCCTTCCTACGGTCACAAATCCCATACTCATGTACCACCAAACCAATATGGTGGACAAACTGGTAATTTGGAAGCCATGGTGAAACAGTTAGTCTCTCGCATGGACCAGATAGATCCCTACCGTCCCTCATACAATTATCGAGAGATGTGTAGTCAACCTCTAGATCCTATAGTTGTAGCACAACCATATCCCAAACACTTTCCTATGCCTGTCCTACCTATATATAAAGGAACCGAAGATCCCATAGAGCATCTTCGTATGTTTAGGATAGCATGTCATGACATATCACATGATGATTTGCTATTACTAAAAATGTTCCCAAAAAGCTTAGGGGGGATGGCATTGGAATGGTATTATCAACTACCTACTCATTCTTTGAGAAATTTTGAAGAGACCGCTGAGTCTTTTGTGCATCAATTTAGTGCCTATATCGAAAGGCATGTAACCATTAAATATTTGTACAACCTAAAACAAGACAAAGATGAGTGTTTTGCTGACTTCTTAGCTCGATGGAGACAGTTGATAGGAAAATTACACTTTGTGTTACCTTATCGGGAGATGTTGGATATTTTTATCAATAATTTACAAGAACAACTATCCTATGAATTATCAGCTGCTACCTTGACCACCTTCGATCAAGCTATAGACTTAGCTCGAAGGGTGGAAGATGCTCTCATTAGAAGAGGTCAGCTCAAAAAGAAAGATGATGAGAAAACATCCAAAAATCAATATAAAAATAAACAAGTTGTGGGTGACGGAGTCACTGATAGCAGAAACATTGCTAATGTTAATACTGCAAAAACAATAGAGAAGTTTATATTGAAACCTCCTGATAAACCACCCCAAGAATTTACTAGGTTAAATCAACCTTTATCAACCATTCTCCCGCAATTACTAGCACGAGGCTTGATCCAATTACCAACTATCCGGGAACCTGATCCAACTATACCCGGATACAGAGCTGATTTATATTGTGATTTTCATAGAGGACCTGGACACGCTACCAACTCTTGTAAAATATTAAAACATAAAATACAAGATTTGATTGATAATAATGAGATGGAGGTGCAAGCCTTCCAACCTAAACAAAATCCTTCTAATAACGCTCAAAAGAGCATTCCCCAAAATCAGAATCAGAATGCCAATCAATCATTGGACATATTTCAACATCCTTTACCAAAACATGGTAAAGAGGTGGCCAATCAAATTGAGCATCACAATGTTCCTCCTCCTACCCGATATGTAGGGACTATTAGTGGACAATTACCTGATCATGATCCTCAAATATTTGACACAACTTTATCCATAGTTACGACCAGACCTCTACATAATATTCGGATACTTGATCTTAGTGACACCGAATATGAGACTGAAAGTGACATGGAAATCACCTCAAATCAATCGAATAGTTCTGAAGATGAATCAGATCCTATTCAACCTATCACCAGTTCTATGGTTCCAGAAGAACCATTTCCTCGAAGAGTCACTACTAGACCATCTTCTCACCAAATAGTTTCTAATGAACAAGCCATAAATGCTAGACCAAGACCTATTCATCACTTGCAAAATAACATTGTAGGAACCATCGGAGCCATTACCAGACAATAGGCTCAAACCTCTCAACAGGATCAAACTCAGAATGATGGATCAGCCCCATTTGTTTTGAAAAATCCCAATAAAGGGAATTATGCGTCTAATGTTCAACCTAAGCCTCCTTACAATATTAATGAACAATTATCCAATACTACAGCCAGAATTTCCCTTTTGGACCTGTTAAGATCTTCTCCTACCCATAGGGATGAATTAATGCTTACATTAAGCCAAATGATGGTACCACAAAATATTCAACCTTGAAGCCATGTCCAATACTATCATCACTCGAGAAGTCGATTGTATTGACTTTCGAGATAAAGATATCCTGCAACATAGTTTACATAAGGATAACCCCTTATATATTACTTGCCTTAATTGGAGATGTAGTCGTTAAACGAGTCTTGATTGATAATGGTTCATCTTTAAACATATGCACTTTTGACTTCTACCAACGATTTGGGTTTAGAAGTGATGAAATGAAAAGAACTGATATGATTATAAAAGCCTTCAATGACGAGACACAAGAAACATGTGGAGTCATTACTATACCCTTGCAAGTTGGTCCTAGAACCCTAGATACGATCGTGTTTATTGTACATTGCCCTGCATCGTACAATATACTTTTGGGTCACCCTTGGATCAATGCGATGCGAGCGGTTCCCTCCACTTTACATCAGTGTGTTAAATTCAAATTTAAAAACCAGTTGGTTACCATTCATGGTGATCCTAGACCCTTTGATATGTGTGCTTTGGCAGAACCTGTTGGAGTGCAATTTTGCCCTGCCCTGTCATCCACACATCCTAATTCTTATCATCCATCCAAACGTGTGAAACACACACCCATAACATCATCTACTCTTTCAACTACACCTATACATATAGCTCAACCATCTTCTAAACAAACCACATTAGGACCTCGAAAAGATCCTAAACCTACAACCAATGCTTCTTGTTTTACTCCTATATCTTCCATACCTATAGACTCACCCATCAATATCCCTATGACATCTACATCCACTACTGGCATCCTTTCTACACCCGACGATGTAGGAAATGTTCCTTCTACCTCTTATGCTCTTACTGATGAGCTCTTACCCGATTTATCTACAATTCTTATATCTGAGGAAGCCAACACTGCCATGCAAACTTCCCTCCTTTTAAATAAACTCCCACCCTCTCCTCGTACCTTGGGCCTCCCACAACCTATGGGAAGTATCTACCAAGTCGGGAGTTGTGCTTTTATTTATAAAGGATATGATTGGGGAAGAATACCCAGAAACATTAAGACACATTGTGATGGATATGCTAGATGCTATTTTGCTAATGATTATCTTAAAGCTAAGCCCATAATGCTTAAATTGGGATATAAAGGGAAAGGTTTGGGACCTTTCCAAAATGGTATGAAAGAACCTTTTGAGGTAGAACCGTGGCCTGCCCGCTGTGGTGTGGGCCTATTTTCTAGTAAAGGTCAGCCCTTTCCATTTGAGGATGATGACCATCTCGTATGTTATCAAGATTATCTAGATAAACAAGATTCTTTGTGTCCAAAGAATAATTCTTTTACCTGCAATATGCTATCCATAGCCTACCCTGAAATGATTGCCGAATCCGATGACGAGTTGGAAGGGGATATCTTCCATGATGTCTCCGTTGATGAATTGTTACATAACGAATTTTATTTTGATGGCTCTATACCTAGTATAGCCCAACTTGAGGCCTCGACTCCTCAAGATGAATTATCCAAGCTAACCTTGGAAGAATTACAAGAATTAGGTGTTTCATCCACCCCACCTAATTTTGAGAGAGATTTACATATGGAAGTTGAAAACGTTATAAAAATTAACATTGGAACCGAACATAACCCTCACATAATCAATATTGGATCAGAATTGAGTCAAGAAAAACAAGATAAATACATTTCATTTCTTAAAGACTATGAAGATGTCTTTGCTTGGACATATGAAGACATGCCAGGTTTGGACCCTTCTATAGTTATGCATCATCTAGTAGTCCATCCAGATGCTAAACCTGTTAAACAGAAACTCAGAAAAATGCATCCTAAAGTGGCCTTACTAGTCAAAGGAGAACTAGAAAAACTGTTGAAAGTCATTTTTATACAAGCCATTGATTATGCCGAATGGATCTCAAATGTAGTTCCAGTAACTAAGAAAGAAGCCACTAAAGTTAGGGTTTGCACCGATTTTAGAGACATTAATGTTGCATGCCCTAAAGATGATTTTCCTCTTCCCAACATGGATCAGATCATTGACTTTACTACTGGAAGTGGAATGATATCCTTAATGGATGGATTTTCCGGTTATAATCAGATCAGGATAGCTCCTGAAGATCAGGCCAAAACAACCTTTATTACCCCTTGGGGAACCTTTTGTTGGAAAGTGATGCCATTTGGCTTAAAGAATGCAGGTGCAACCTATCAACGAGCTATGACTTATATCTTTCATGATATGATGCATGATATCCTACATGATTATGTAGATGATATCATAGCTCGTTCCATCAAAGAAGATGATCATTTAAATGACTTAAGGAAAGTATTTGATCGGTTAAGGGAATATCTTATCCGACTAAATCTAGCTAAATGCATATTCGGAGTTAAGTCCGATAAATTATTAGGGGTTATAGTTTCTTTACGTGGCATTGAAATTGACCCTCTCAAGATTGCGGCTATCACAGATATGCCCGCACCCACAAATATATCAGAATTACGAAGTTTACAAGGTAAGCTTCAATCTATTCGCCGCTTTATCGACAAGTTGGCAGACAAAACTGGACCCTTTCTTAAGCTTCTTAAGAAAGATGTCTCTTTTCATTGGGACGAAGAATGCCAAGAAGCATTTGAACTCCTTAAGCAATATCTCCTCAAACCGCCAAGTGCTTTCCCCACCTAGATCTGATCATCCTTTTATCTTGTACATTTTTGCTTCTGATTCTACCTTAGGAGCTATGTTAGCTCAGCTTGATGATGAGAAGAAAGAACGTGCTAATTATTACATTAGCAGAACCTTAATCAGTTATGAAACTCGATATACCACATTAGAGAAATTATGTCTAGCAGTTGTATTTTCTACATAGAAACTACGACATTATATGCTCAGTCAAAAAACGTATGTTATTGCCAAATTCGACCCTTTGCCAAATTTGACCCTAAAATTGGCACGGTTAAAACATTAATAAAAAAATAAAATATTAAAATTTGAATTTCAACCCCAAGCTACCCGTTAAACCACCTTTTACCCGCTTTCCCCATTTTTCATGCCATTTTTAGGATTTGTTTTGACCATTGGACGATATCATCAAAGATTAGACGAAATCGTCCCCGATCTAATGAATTCGTCTAGAACA
>JAQPPZ010006165.1:0-70855 GCA_028583015.1 Wollemia nobilis | reverse complement strand
AAAAGGAGCTTACATTAGGACCAAGATCTTGGATGTATAATATATATGCATGGGTAGAGGTTGGGAGGATTTATCATGGAATCCTCTTCCAGCTCTTCTCAAAATGGACATTGAAATCCATCACATTTTTAAGAGGATTCCTATTGATAAATTCAAATTTATTTAGATTCTGGAAGGGGTCCTCCAATTAACCAAATGTATCTATGAGAGGCTATACTAGATATGGCCATGTAGAGATGCTGCTAGGCTACAAGGTTTTGAACTAGTGCCATGTTCAATTTTCAAGGGAAGTGACCAACATCCTGATCATCACATCCTCATGTATGATATTTGGAAGGGTGACCAAAGCAACCATATCTTCAAGGTGTTCCTTCACAATTCCTTTGATACCACAAAATTTTGGTAGGGCATCAATGGCAGCTTATGGAATATCATATTGCTCAAGGATATTGAGGGGACCAGAGTCATTCCATTGCAAGAAATTCATGATGGCACTGGTTTTCAAATGTCTCATTTATTTTGGATTCATAGTCGCCAAATGAGCATATTTTCTCTACCAATGAGGTCAAGGTTTTCATCATACCTTGATTCAAAGTCACTAGGTGAATTTGAGTAGATATAGGTAAATCAAAGAGTCACCAAACTCTTGATTTCCTAAAAAATATAAACTCAGTGAGTTCCCCAGTAGAGTCACCAAATATTATTTATTGCCAAAATGACACCACATGACAAGGTGAGGGTGGACCAACGATGCAACATAGAATGACTACCATTTCAGGATGGGGTGGATGATATCTGGAGAAGACCAACTCCTAGGGGTAGTTCCAAATATCTATTTCATAGATTAGGGAAAGGGAAAAATGGAAAATAAGGGAAAGAAATAGGAGAATGATCATAGCCAGAACTCATAATAATGGGTACAACCACATCAAAACCTATGCAATGATACTACTGGAAAAAAAATAGACCTCTCACCTAACATATTGGCTGATCGAACCTTTGTTTCAACTCTAGGAAGCGATGGATGGAGGGTGAATTCTAAAACCAACAGACAAGTGCATGAGTTCTAGCATTAAAAATTAGAGTGTTCCTATCTAACTAGCTTTAGCAGAAATAAACCCCCAACCCATAATTACAAACATACATACCAAAGAATCTAGATAGTAAAATATTTGGAGAAAAATTAAATGACCAAATAGAGATGAACATTCATACATTTAACATTAAAATGCTAAGGCTAAACTATAGACCAAATAGTGAATAATTTGTATTTACACAATGGTTAACCTTACATATGAATTGTAATGGCTAAATATCCATCCTTAGGAATGACCAACATTCCACTATTTATAGGTATATTTACGTTGATTTCAAAATTTAGATACTAATGGTGGTAGGTGGGAAGACAAATATTGCATCTAACATATGTCACCCTGGTACACTACTCCTTAGGATAGCACTAATCTTCTATAAGAAGGTAGATGAGTTTAGCTAAATCTAGGTCTTTGGATCCTCTGACATGTCTTCTCAATTCATCAATTCTCAACTATTTCATATTCTTTATTTACTGGTGATCCTCTAGTTAGAAAATGTATGACAAGCATTGGAGCACCTTAGAAATAGTGCACCTAAAATCAATAACTTCCATGCACAATGTTAGGTACATGGATTACTACAGTAGTGTGTACATCTTCATCTTTTAATTTCAGGTGATGGCAAGAGTTTTTTATATCATGCGGGTGCTTCCATTGTACTTTTATCTACCCATAGAGATATGATGGAAGATGACAAATATTTTTCCAAAGCTCTGCCCACTCTTATGCTAGCATTTCCTGCTCAATATGGGTGGGAGTCTTCATATTCCCCAAGGATGGGGTCATGCGATTCTTCCACTCTTTCTAGCCACTGGAAAGGTCTGCCCAACGAGTGGTTGGACCTTTTGGAAACTTTCATCCAAGGCAATAGGTGGGTAATATGCTTGATAGGTAATCTGCTCGATCTATCACCCTCCCTACCTCATTTCACCATCTTCCCACTACTTTTTTCAGCCCATTATTGTTTTTGCCTTCATTTGATATCTTCCACCCATACACCAATGTCAAAATTTGACAAACTCCTTTCGAGAAAATGGAATCACTTTCTGAAGGAAAGAGTGGGTGAAGGATGTGGATGTAAAATTTCACCCACAATATATAATATAGATATACATATATGTATATGTATTATATATGACCTTTTAACTTTAATTTTAATTACCTAACCAAAACTTTCTTTATTAGGTTTTTATTCTCTCTTAAAGACTTAATTGCCTTGATCTCCATTGTAAAAAGTTTATAAATATATAAAGAGATGTATACAAAATTGAATTCTCATGGTTCAACTCTTATGGGTGTCATTCTAATAAAATTAGTACAATAAAATTCATTAAAATACAAGACACAAATTCTACGAGGTTTAATTTATATGGATACCATGATAATAAAAATTGTATGACATGATTATTTGAAATGCTGATGAATATATTATTATTCAATATCATTATGTATAAACCAAAGTCTTGTTATTTTTCTCTATGTTTATGTCTTCCAAATATTATCTACCCTATAAATGATTATAGAAAAAAATTTAAATAAAATAATTTTCATATTTTATGGTTTTAAAGCAAAAACAATTAAATGGCCCTCATTTAAATATTTGCATTTTTTTAATATACATTATATATCTGGAGATATTCATGGTTATATGATATATCTATATTTTTTTTTTTGTAAAAGAGGGTAAAAATTTATTAACTCAGCAAAACATTCATGATACAAAGAAAAAGCAGAAGCTATTCAGACATATCAGCTCTCAATAAAGAAGAGAGAGATTGAGAGCAATCAGAAGAAAGTTGAGACCAATTTTGAACATCCCAACCATCTTGAAACTTAGAAGCCCATTTAGCTAACAAATCCGCTACCCTATTCCACTCCCGAGGAATATGCACAAAAGAAATGAAGTCCAAGTGAGCAAAGATATTAAGAATTTTCCGAGCAACCCAACTCAACCGCCAACAACCATGAAGACTATCTCCAGAATTTAACAAATTTATAACAATCTCAGATTCACAAACAATCCGACGCCAACCCAAAGCATACCCTTGCTCCAAAGCATATAAAATTGCGAGTGCTTCCATGAAGTTATTAGAATGATGTCCCTTAAAGCAAGAGAAAAAAAATTGGATAGTACCACTACTATCCCGCCCCACACCACCAATACCAGCATTAACCGGATTACCCCGGGAAGATCCATCCGTATTAATTTTCAGCACTCCCGGAGGAGGCGGATTCCATTTTCCAGCCCTCCGCACCCGATTATTCTGACCCATCCGTCTGCAAGAGACATTAGGACCAGGACCATTAACCATCAAGCCTAATCTTTCCATGATCTGACGTTCCGCATGGTCCACGGGAGAAATAATCTGACATTTTGCAGACACAGTTTCCTGGATCATTCGCAAAATCCTCTGCCAGACCTAGGAAGTAGTTAACTCCTTACCTTGGAAAATCCGACGGTTCCGTTCAAGCCAAATACTGCCAAAAAATGCATGAAGGACCAATACTCCATCCAACTTGTAAAAAGAAAGCCGCTGCGGGAGGCCGCCCCATACTCCTCCAAAAATCAACTATTGATGAAGCATGCGAACAAGGGTGATTCCATACTCCCCACCAATAATGCCAGACTTGTCGAGCAAAGTCACATTGGAGAAGTAAATGCCCAATAGATTCTTCAACCTTCCCACAGTTATAGCATAAAGAGGGGCCAACAAACCCACGCTTTTGAAAATTATCCCAAGTGAGACAACGATTATGAGTAGCCTGCCACCCATAAAAACTACACTTCGGCCAAATAAACTTATTCCAAACTTGCTTCCACCACGGAACCTCCTCCTCACCAAACCGCTGTCGATCCAAAACACAATAACCAGCAGCAACCGAAAATATCCCTCTATTATCTCTTCCCCATGCTAGCACATCATCCCCAGGTAGAGAAGAGCAGGGACGGCTAGCGAGAATACGGGCCAGCTCTGCCCTCGCATCCATAGTGCCACCAGCAGGCCATTCTCGAGGATCCTTCCACTGGAGACTAACCATCTGACCAAAGGACTTAACAGTTTTGAAATCTGCCACCTTCAACCATCCAGCATCCCAAAAGCATTGAGCAAGATCTTGAAGATGTGGAAACTCGCTAAGAAGAGGAGCAAAGCCATCCCAAGAATCCTACCAAAAAAGAGCCCGAGACCCAGTATAACAAATCCAGAATAACCCCTGCTTAACCAACTCTGCTCCCTTTTTCAAAGTATTCCAAACAAATGATCCTCGACCAGTCAAGCTGTATCGAGGAATCTACGAACCTTCCACTCCCCTAAGATACTTGTGGGAGATAATCTTGGCCCAAGTTTGCTCCTGATTACTACACCAATGCCAATACAGCTTAGCAGCCAAAGCAGTCCCAGAAAGAGAGCTTAGACGAAGACCCAACCCCCCAACTTGCCTTGGTCGACAAATAGTCTCCCATTTAACAAGACTCCATTTTGAGGAACCAAGATTGCCAGCCCATAGGAATTGCCTAGAAAGAGAATCCAGGTCATGAAGAAAACTTTCTGGAGCAATCTAAATAAGGCATCTATACATCGGTAAAGCTTGAACAACTGACTTCAAAAGTAAAACCCGACCAGCAAAAGTTAACCATCTATGAGTCCAATGACTAACTCGACTACGAAATTTGTCAAGTATGTTAGTCCAAACCGCCCTAGGTAGAGGACCAACAGAAATGGGAATCCCCAAGTATGTAAGAGGAAGAGTTCCAACCTGAAACACGAGAATCCGAACAATTCTAGCTTGAACCACAGGATCTGTATTGAAAAATAAAATAATAGACTTGTGCTCATTAATCTCCTAACCAGAGACCAAATACAAGTCCAAAGCATGTCTAAAGTTGGTTGCTTCACAAATAGAAGCTACACCCAAGAGAGAAGTGTCATCAACAAACTGAAGATGGGAAATGGCTGGCCTACTATTCTCCCATTTCCATCCATGAATAAGACCCTGGTGAACCTGATCTTTAAGCCAGTGACCCAGACCTTTAGCCATAATTATAAACAAGTACGGAGATAAAGGATCCCCCTACCGAAGACCCGGGAAGCATGAAACAAAGGAGAGGGCTTTCCATTAATTAGGACAGAATATGAGGGAGTTGTAATACAACTCATAATCCACTCAATCCAAGAAGGATCAAATCCAAAGGCCAAGAGGATTTTGTGAAGAAAAGACCATTTCACCTTGTCATAAGCCTTCGCCATATCCAACTTCATAAACATAAACTTATTCTTAGAAGTGCTCATAGAATGAATCGCCTCGACAGCAATAGCCACTCCATCCAGAATCTGTCGGCCGACCACATAGCCACCCCTGCTCATCAGAAACAACTCTATCTAGCCAAGGCTTGAGACACTCCGCAATCGGCTTAGTAATAATTTTATACACCACATTGCGAGAGAGCAATAGGCCGAAACTGATCAAAAGAGCTAGCACCCTCCTTTTTAGGAATTAGCATCAAAAAAGTGGAATTCAAAGCTTTCAACAACTGATGGTTATGAAAGGACTCAAGAACAACCCTCAAAAGATCAGATTTAATAATTTCCCAAAAGTGTTGAAAGAACTCAACCGGGAAGCCGTCAGGCCCCGGAGCTTTCCCAGTCTTCATAAGGAAAACTACCCTTTCTAGTTCATCAATGGAAATAGGTTGAAGAAGGCATGCATTGATCTCTTCTGAAATAACAGAAGGAATACAACACAAAATAGTATGATCATCAACATGATCCCCACAAAAATCCTCAGAATATAAGGAAGAAAAAAATCGAATAGCTTCCCGAGAGATATCTTGAGAAGCAGACAACTGAATACCTTGAGAAGAAATAATCGAAGAAATACCATTACCGTGTCTTCGAGCCTTAACAGTGTTAAAGAAAAAAGTTGTATTTCGATCTCCTTCTTGTAACCATTCCACCCTGGCCTTTTGCTTCCAGAAAATCTCTTCCCGAAGCTCCCATTCTTGAAGTTCATGCAAAGCTTCAGACTCCTCCTGCAAATTCTGCTCTGTTAACCCATGATCTCTGATATGTCTGGTGATAACATCAAGCCTTCTTTGGGCCAAAGTTTTAGCCTGAAATAGATTCCCGAAACATTGCCTGTTCCACTTTTTGAGTTGATATTTCACAAATTGGAGTCTTTTAACAAAAGAGTACATAGCAGTACCATGGGAAGGACAGCCACGACTCCACCAGACTTTCATCAACTCGTACAAAGAGGGATCCCTAAGCCACATTAACTGGAATTTAAAACTTGGATGATGATCCATTTATTGCCGAGAGATAACAAGTTTAATAGGCCAGTGGTCTGATCCCCTCCAGTCAAGAATCGTTGAGTTAGTAACCCAAGAATTGCTAATCCAAAATGAAGAAGTAAGAAACCTGTCCAACCTCTCAGAGATCGAGTTAGAACCACACCGCTTATTCGTCCAAGTGAACACACCATTCTTTGGCTTAATATCCACCAGATTAAGAAGCTGAATATTATCATTAAGGAGTCTAGAGGCAGGCCCCAAAGTACCCACACCACCCCTCTTCTCATCAATACTAGATACATCATTAAAATCTCCAGCCATAATCCAAGGATAGAATGGAACCAAGGATTGAACACTTTGAATATGATTCCACAATAGCACCTTCCCAGCAAGATCCGATGGGGCGTAAATGTTAGTGAACAAAACCACTTCTCCAGACTCATGGCAAGAAGCTATCATAGAAAGAGATGACTTATTTGATACCCACCAAAGAGGAGTAAGCTTCTGCGGATTCCAAAGGCTAACAAGCCCCCCAGCACTACCCATAGCCCAAACACACTGACAACTATCTATATAACAACTATGTTTTAAAATAATTTGAGCCTCTTATTTTGAAATATTTTCTTATTACAACTTTTGTTGAAGGAAGTTATTCTTTGGTTTATATCCATTAAATGAAGATTTTAATTTTTTTGGATACTATTGCATTATTTGGTACCTTACAAATACTTTGTAAATATTTAGTGTCCATGTATCTTGTAAATATTTGGTATTTAGTGATCATTAGATGCTTTTCATTATTACAAGGCTAATAAAATAATTTTCCTATGATAATTATGAAGATTCATATCTCTTGAGAGTTTGAACTGATGAAGAGATAATTAAAGATGAAATGTCAAGAGACTCTCATTAAATGCCATTAATAAGGATAGAATGTGAGTTTGAATATAATGAAAAATGCACTACTTTATCTTGTCCTATAAAACATTGTAATTTTGTTATCCATGTTTAATATAGTATGTATTTTTTTTAAATCATGGGTTGGATATTTTTTTGTGTTATATTTTGGTATATGGTAAGCAATATTAAATTTTTCTATTTAAAGTTGTTTATTAAATAAAAACCATTTTCTAATGATGGAATAAAAGCTAAGTTAAGTGTGCTACAAAAGGCTACCATAGATATTGAAAAGTCACAAAAAGGAATCCATAAAAAGAAGGAGTTATGGGTAGAGAAACCATGAGGAAGAGTCATGGGAGGAGATCCATAAAGAGAGAGCCATGGAAAGAAAACCCATGAAGAAAAAGTTTTCGGAAGGAGTCTAGTTTTGTTGATAAACTCTAGAGAAATTTGAAGGAAGAGAGTCATTGACATCAGTAGGAAGGAGGAGAGTTCACAAAAGGAAGTTGTAAGAAGGCCTAGATAAGGAAGGAGACTCAATTAAATTTAACGTTGTAGAAATAATATTTTTTGTAAAATATGAATTCATAAGAAAACTAGATAAAAAATGCATACTTGTGAGTGTTAGAAAGTGTAGGTAGAGTTAAGGAATAATTCTTAGAAGAATGAAATGCTTATGGAACATGTCTAAACATGAAATTACAAATACAAGTTGATGGAATTGAATAAAAAGAAGTGAGGATATTTCAACACATATAATACAATAGATTGAGTGCCTTTTTGGAGGGAAACACAAAGCATAAGGCTAAAGGTAAATTTATTTCCAAATTTTGTGTGGATTTTATTTTTAAGATAATTAATTTATAAAAATAAGGTGATAAGTTTGGAACCTATATACTTGAGATTTAAACAATTTCTTTGTTCATTAAAAAAATTGTTAAGGTTTGATTTGGAAAGGATGAAAGTTAAAGGAAGAATTAAAACATATAAATTAGAAAGGTTACCTTTTTATTTTTTATGAGATGCATATTTTGGAAAAGGAATGTTTTTGAAGGAAATATTTGAAAGAAGCGTTCTTGAAGATAGAGATATTGTAGAAAAAAAATTAGTAGATTATTAAGCATAATCCATAAGGTAGAAAATATGTTTACCTTCATTCTCTAAAGCTTATTGGAATATTGAAAGAAAAATAATCAGGGAGATAAAATAAATTCATAGGGAATATTTTAAATGATAAATTTTTAAATAGGTAAAAAAAATATTTGAAGAATAAAACTTAGAAAATTATTTAACTCCATTCAAAACATAGAAGGTTCTTATCATGATAATTAAAAAGAATTGGTGAATGAAAATATTGTTGATCCATAAGAAAGTTTTGAATATATAATTATTTACATTTAAAAAAAGAAAAAAATATTCAAAAGATTTGAAAAATACATTAAATATCACATACTTGAAGAGTAAAATAAAGAAAAAAAAATTAGCTTCCATCATGGTAGTTATAGACAAAGTACTATTAACTCAAACATTAAAATTTTTAGAAGAAACTTATTAGTATATTGACTCAGGGGTAATGAAACATATGATTGGAAATAAATGGTGGTTTACTTTTTTTCAAGAAAGAAATAAAAATTATTTATAATTATAGATGATAAAACTTATCAAGTCAAATACATAGGAAATGTTTCGATCAATCTAGATTATGTAAAATGCACAATTGAGAATGTATTGTATGTACCTGGTGATGCAAGAGAATAGAAATATTTATAGATAGGATAACTACCAACCATATGTAGCTACCATATTATGCATATAAAGGAGGAATAGGGAGGCTAAACAAGGTGTGCATAGAGGAAGAGAAAGGACAATTAACAAAAATAGAAGGGACAAGAGAGAATAAAAAACAATGAGAAATATAAAGAAAACTTATGTGGGGCTATGTGGGGTTGAATATTATTGAACTAGGAATGAAAACATTACACTATATCTTGTAGCCAATGATTTATAAAATACAATACATAAATCATGTGATATTTTTATTTGGCTTCCCAGATCAATATCCTTTTGAGTTTCTTTTTCTCTTAGTTCATGGTCTGATGACCTTCCTATACTTATTCCATTCTTGCCAACACTCCCATCTTCATCAATATCTTCCATTTTTTCATATTGTTCAAAATGAGACTAATATTCTAAAGGTTATGTTGCCTTAAAAAGCTGAAAGTGCAAGTAATAGCCTCATTAGAATTTTCTTCTTTTTGTTGTACTAAAAACTCTAAATGTCAAAGATGATCCTTCATAGTCATCACTTTTTAATGTTGGCATGAAAACCCTAAATTTCCCTGGGTATCCTCCACACAATTTTCTTTACTATACTGCTCTTGAAAACCTAAAGTGCAAGGAACACACTCCATTCTACTTTCACTTTTATTGGAAGGAGAATATTTTAAGCTACTTGAGAATAGTAAAGGTGATTTACCTAGATTAAGCTTGACCTCCTTCACCTCATTTGATTTAAGATTCATCTCCCCAGTTTCCTTTGTATTAAAATTTGCCTTCCCCTCTTCCTTCACACCTTGAGCTACTTCTATATTTGAACTTGCACAATTTAATTCCTCATATTCCATACAATTTTTTTCTTTTAATGGCTAATTCGAGTGAACTGTAATTGCTTTTGCCATTTGATGATGTAGAGGGATTTTTATTGCTACTTTCTTAGCAGTGGAAAATCCTTGATATGACTTAGCTTCTCTTGTGATATGGTCTACTTGTTTCAAATTGAATTTTACCCTCATTCCCAAAAAATTCCATCTCTTCCTCTATTTTCACTTTGTAGTGTTTTGCCATGTGCCCAGTTTCATGACATTTGTGACATCAAAATGCAATATTTTCATAATCCAGTTGTTGATCCCATTCTCTTGATTCATTTTTAATCATAATAGATTATGGCAAAGGTTTATAAATATCCATGGAAAAAAATATTCAATTGTATACAACATGCCTTCTCTCCTTAGTAAATGGTCCCTCTTGGATGAATTCACATAGAGTATTACCAATACTCTTCAAAAAATTGTTATTGATGAGTTGATAAGGAAGTCCAAAAAGCCTAATCCATACCGGAAGCCTTTTAATAGTTTTTATGTTGACAAAAAAATTCTCACTCCAAGGTCATAAGAAGTTTAGGTGGAAACGCATCTCTTGGATAATTTCTTTAATAGCAAATAAATTATGGTAATCATTTCCTTTATAGCTTTGTTTCAAACTGAATTAGGAGTCCATCTGAGATTATTCAAACATCTGAATTAACTAAGTGGTAGTATTGTTGGTTACCTTTGATGGTATGGAAAAAAAAAAGAAACCATGTGAATTATCATACCAATACTTGTGATTGGTTGTTCAAAGTAGAAAACCAGAACTAAGGGGAAATATTTCTTTTATATTTTCTATTTGGGATCTAAATAGAGAGAGTTCTATCATAGAATAGCTCTAGCATTGATAGTCTATTACTATAATTTTTTATTGCTATGCATATTTGTTAATGATATGTTTGTTATAATGGTAATCCTAAATAAAACTAGTACTATCTAGAGACATGGAAAACTTGGACTATATACCAAAGTTATATTGCATGAAAACCGCTTGATGTCTCTGAATTTTTTTTTCCTTCGGCCGCGGTCTTGTAACATGTCGTGATATCGTGACACTTTTTCTCTTTGGCTGCGGTCTTGCAACATGTCGTGATATCATGACACTTTTTCTCTTCGGCTGCGGTCTTCCATCATGTCGCGATATCGCGACACTTTTTCTCTTTAGCTACGGTCTTCCATCATGTTGTGATATCGTGACACTTTTTCTCTTCGACTGTGAGGATGCATCTTGTCATGATTTCATGACACTTTTTCTCTTCGACCACGATGTCTCTTCTTGTCGCGATATCGTGACACCTTTTCTCTCCGATCGTGGTTTTGCATCATGTCGCGATATCGCGACACTTTTTCTCTTTGGCCGTGATTTTGCAACATGTCGCAATATTGCAACACTTTTTCTCTTCGGCCTCGATGATGCAACTTGTCATGATATCATGACACTTTTTCTCTTCGATCATGATTTTGCAACATGTCGCGATATCGTGACACTTTTTCTCTCCGGTCGCATTTTTGCAACATGTCACGATTTCGTGACATCCTTTCTCTTCGGCCGTGATTTTGCAACATGTCACGATATCGCGACACTTCTTCTCTTTGGGCACGATTTTGCAACATGTCGCGATATCGCGACACTTCTTCTCTTCGGGCGTGAATTTGCAACATGTCATGATATCGCGACACCTTTCCCCCCCCCCCCCTTTTGCTTTTGCCCCCCGCCACAATATCACAATACTTTTTCTTCTTTGGCCTGTAACGCTGTTTTTTATTTGATTTTTCTCCTCTTCTCCCCCCCCCCCCCTGGCACCATGTCACTGCTACTTCTCCTCTCCCCCCCCCCCTCTGTGTGTTCGTGACCCCTTCTCTCCTTCGCCCCTGTCTGCTGCTTCTTGTCATGATTTCATGACATCTCTTCCTCTCTTGGATGCGGTGCAACATGTCATGATTTCTGATGACATCCTTCCTGGTCACAGTGGCACCATTTTGTGACACCTTTCCTCGTGTGGTGTTTTGCTCGTTCCTTTGCATCTTGTAGCCCTTGTCCCCCGCCGGATTTGGAAATCATGTAAAACCTCTTGTACAAGGTTCAGGGACCTTTCAACACCCTTTCAACCAATCAAAAAAAATATTGCATGAAAACCCTCATATTATTTAATTGCATAACGTGGTAAACCATAATTTTTTTATACTTTTAAATAATATCATAGATAAGGATAAATAATGAATACCCAATGATTTTTAGGTGCGAGAATGCACACAACTAATTTTGAAGCAACTGTAGTCTGATAGATTTTGTCTAGATAAGTGACTAGGCCAAAACTTATAATGGGAGGGTGGTATGGGACAACATCCCAGTTATTGTTTGGATAGTACTGTGATAGGTCCCATACTCATTTAACTTAGATATAATAGCCATAGGATTTGGTATGGTATAAACCCCTATGTGTTATAATGAGTATATGTGATGAAGTTCAAGGTCAGGGCATTGGCATGGCACTAACTAGCTCCAATAAGGGGATCACTAGTTAGTCACAAAGCCATTTATACACTAATTTCCTTCATACTAGTTTTATAATATGTCAAATAGTTAGTAAAAGCTTTAGTATGACTAGGAATGAGAAAGAAAGCACCCACTCTCTAGGTGTTATGTGCCCTAGAGGAAAACCGTTGGTATGGTTCAATCCTCATGATCGAATACACACACATCAAATGAGGATAATTGAAATCATAGAATAATAGGATTTGGTTGATCTCATCCACTTGGGTGCCTATCTGTAGTAGTCTTGAACCCAAAAGGGATTTGAAATTTATGTACTCTTTAATTATATATGAGGATAAAATCATTGGGTGAGATAAATTGCTCTGAACATGAATATAATTTCTAAGAACATTCAAATATATTTAGGGTTGAAACAATAAAAATTTGAAAAAAAACCTATAAATTTACTTGTTTTACTTTGTGGTGTAACTAGGTGAGTAGACTATGGTTGTTACATATGGTATCAGAGCAAAAGGGATTCTAAGTTGTAGACTCTAATTGAGAAATATGTTTAAGTAACATGTAAACCTACTAATTTATCTCTTTCACCTATAGGTCAATGGTACAAATGCTACGAGGTGGATCTTTAGGAAATCCTACGGGAGGCAGGGAGGAAGAAATTAGCAAAGGACCTACAAGGGGACCAAGGTCTATATTAAGATGATAATGATTGAAGTATGGAATAATGGAATGAACCTCCTCCCAATGAACCTATCAAAGACGAGGAAAATATTGCAAAAGTTCAATTATTGTAAACTCACTTGGAACAACAAAGAGAAGAGATGACCCAAAAGAAAACTCACGTGGCCCAACAATAAGAATTTATTTTCCAATAATAGTGGTTCGTAGATGACTTAGCTAGGGGAAGAAAAACTGGATTAGATAGGTCATATGAACCACCTAGAGAACCTGAGGGATCTAATACTGCATGGGCCAGGGTGAGTAAAGAGTTGGATAGAAACTTGAAAAAGGTTGTAATATCCAATTTTAATGGAAAGGGTGATGGATATTCAGTAGAAAATTAGCTAAGTGAACTAGAGTCATACTTTTCTCTAGTAGTTTTATCCTTTGAATCTAAGACTACATTATTAGTTGTGAACATGACTGAAGTAGCCCTTGATTTGTAGCCATAAAATTAAAGTTGTAGACCTTATATGGAAGGAGTTGTCCAAAGAATTTAAGGATAGATTCTTGACTAAGAAATATTATGTGGAGAAATTTGGGGATTTTTCTAATTTGCATCAAGAAAATATATAACTATGAGATTACCACCAAAATTTCATTCAATTATTGAAACATGCATCTCAATATGAAAGTAATGAAGACATGAAGACTCAAAAATTCATTTTTGGATTACATTCTAGAATTATGATGGTGGTAAATATGCACAACATTGATAATTTATCTGTTACCTTTGATTTTGTAAGAAAAGGGGAAGCCAATTAGGAAATTAGAAAGGCATATTTTAACT
This sequence comes from Wollemia nobilis, assembly GCA_028583015.1. Taxonomy (NCBI): domain Eukaryota; kingdom Viridiplantae; phylum Streptophyta; class Pinopsida; order Araucariales; family Araucariaceae; genus Wollemia; species Wollemia nobilis. The sequence continues at coordinate 56,919 of JAQPPZ010006165.1, read as the reverse complement.
ACCAAAAGCTATCTGAGAAAGAAATATATGAACTCAAAAAATGAAAAAGTGTTTGGTTTATAATATGGGAGAAATATAAAAATAATAAACCCAAAGGGGAGAGAAAATTAGGCAAGGTGCAAAAAATAAACCTAACTATAAATGTGGAATGTACAAAAGGGATGGTAAAGAGTTTTTCAAAATAAAATACCAGAAACCAGTAGGTCAAGAAAGGGCTAGGGAAAATGTGTCACTGGATAGAAATGAGAATATTAACAAAGGAAATAGAGATCCACAAAATGGATGTTATATATATCAAGGTGCTTATTATGCCAACAAATGACCCCATAGAGTTGATCGACATAAAAAATTACCAAAAGAGGTAACCCACAAGTGAAAAACACAAGCTTATATTGAGAGGGAGGTGAACAATATAAGACCACTTTTTACTTTTCTTTCCAAATCAATATTATTCAATGTATAGATAGCAATATCAATATCAGTAATAAAAAAAATACAAAAATCACCACACATAATAGAGACACCAATTTAATGTGGTTCACCCAAATATGGCTACCTCCATGGAGAAAATATTTCTTATAAATTTTCTCAAATAAATTCTCTTGGGAATCATTTCCCTACAATGTTTTTGGATCTCTATCCAAAGGATATTTTGATCCCCTAAATAAAGTTTTTGGATATATATCCATAGGAGAACTCCTTCTCATTTGCTTTGGCTACTGATCCTCTAGAAGACTACTGCCTCCACTGCACTGGCTTGTGGATCTCTTTCCATTGAAGACTCTTGTCCCCACTCAAAAGATCTATCATCACTACCTTAGCTGATGGATCTCTCTCCACTGGAGACTAATGTCTTCTCTACTTTGTCACCTCTAAATATATTTCTCAAATTTGCACTAAAATCAGTCCTTTAGTCTAGCACAAATATGCTCAATCTCTATATTTGGTCTGGAATAAACCTATCCTCAAATATACACCAAACTCTGATCCACAAGTCCATACAAAAATTTCTTAAATATACTCAATAATTTCACACAGAACTTGCTCAAATATGCTCAACAAGCTCACACAGAACTTGCTCAATTTTTCTCAACAAGTCCACTCAAAACTTTCTCAAATATGCTCAACAATTCCACTTAGAACTTGCTCAAATATGCTCAACAAGTCCACTCATAACTTGCTCAAATATGCTCAACAAGTCCACTCAAAACTTACTCAAATCTGCTCAACAAGTCCACTTAGAACTTGTCCAAATATGCTCAACAAGTCCACATAAAACTTGTTCAATCTGCTCAACAAGTCCACTCAGAATTTGTCTAAATCTTCTTAACAAGTCCACTCAGAACTTGTCAAAATATGCTTAACAAGTCCACACAAAACTTGTCCAAACTCATAGAAACATAAAGAGAATTTTTAGAGACCCAATATGTTTCAACTCAGTGCTCAATCAGATTCTCAATTCAAATAAGAATATAGAATAGTTTATTTTATGGAACTTGAACAATCACTTCACACATCCACTTGACTAGGCTCAACCAAATCTACGCAACCAATAACTCAATGAAACAACCCTTTCTCACAAACCCTACTCCAATAATATGAACACTTCCTTAATATGTTTCCAATATGTTGTAATCACAGTGACACTGAGAGGGGGGTGAATCAGTGTGATCTTTAAAATTTCTAATATATATAGTTTTAAATCCAACAACTATTTAAAACTGATAAAAGAAATATCAAATGCAGCAAGAAAGCATGACACACAACACAACATATTAACGAGGTTCACCAATGTGGCTACTCCTCAAAATGACTGCTTGGACTACCATCCAAATCCAGTCAAATGCAAAGCTACAACTTTACAAAATCTTTTACCAAGCACCAACTGGAAGGAGCACCAACCCCTTAGCTTTATCTGCTTCAAATAGAATGGAGCACCAACTCCTAATTTACCAAGCACCTACTGGAAAGAGGCACCAACCCCTTATACCAAGCCGCAACTTGGAAGTCAATAAAGATAATAAAAATGATAGAATAAAACTTTCACGTTGTTCCTTACAGTCTGCTATTTTTTTGCATTCTCGCTACTTCACGCAAAACACTTCGCACTGTCCGATCGCTTTTGTATACTTCTTCGCACTCTCTCGCAATCGGATGATCGATCACTTCCTATCACTTTGAACTTAGATCTCCACCTCTACATATTTCGCTCTTCTATCATGCAATCATGATATGCAGACTCGAACTACGACTTCGCACTCTGCTCGACATGAACTTCACTTGCGCAATCACTCTACTCGCATTCGCACTCTATCTTCACACTTTCAAACTCGAAGTAGCCCTCCTTTTATAGAAGAAACTTAAGATTAACCCTAAGGACGTAGAAACCCTAGAATTGGGAAACCCTAAGAACTCGTAAAACCCTAGAAGATGTCGCAAACCCTAAGAATATCCATTGTAAAACCCTAGAAGATGTCGACTGCAAACCCTAAGAACATTTGTTGTAAAACCCTAGAAGATGTCAGTTGCAAAACCCTAAAATCTGTCGACCTCGATTTAACTTTGTCGACCTCAAACTCTTCTGCCACCTTTGTCACCTTCTTGTAGCTTATTGCCATGAAATAGTAACATGTCACGATATCGCGACACCTTTTGTAGCCGTACGCCTTCTTGACCTTGTTGTCATGAAATCATGACCCTTTTGGCCTTTGAAAGCTTTGCCACCGTTCTTGTCATGAAATCATGACACTTCAAACTTTTGCTGACGTCATCCTCATCCTTGTCATGAAATCATGATGCTTTCGGCTTCCAGAGGCTTTTCTTGCAACCTGTCATGAAATCGTGACACTTTCAGCTTTGCTGATGTCATCCTCATCTTTGTCATGAAATCATGACGCTTTTGGCTTCCAGAGGCTTTTCTTGCAACCTGTCACGAAATCGTGACACTTTCAGCTTTTGTTGACGTCATCCTCATCTTTGTCATGAAATCGTGACGCTTTTGGCTTTCGTACATTCCTTGCTTCATGCAGTAGCGAAATCACTACAACTTTGTGCCTTGTGCTTCCAACTTTGCTTCTACCCATGAAATTTTGACTTGTAACGAAATCGCTACACTTTTGTGCCTTGTACTTTTGACTTGTAGCATAATCGCTAACTTTGAGTTCACACTTTAGACGTAGCGAAATCGCTACACCTTTAGTTTTTCAACTCGTAGCGAAATCGCTACACCTTCGTGTTGTGCTTTTTCAACTCGTAGCGAAATCGCTACACCTTTGCTTGAGCAATTTTGACACGTAGCGAAATCGCTACACCTTTGCTTTGTGCACTTTTGACTTGTAGCGAAATCGCTACAACTTTTCAACTTAACACTTTCTCCTTGCTTCGGCCAACGAAATTTCAACATGTAGCGAAATCGCTACAGTTTCTCGACTTAGCTTCTTGGCCTCCAGCATGTCATGAAATCATGACAGTTTGCCTTGCGCCTTCTCTCTCCTCCGACTTGTCATGAAATCATGACATTTTCGACTGCGCCTTCTCTCTCCTCCGACTTGTCGTGAAATCGTGACATTTTCGGCTGTGCCTTCTCTCTCCTCCGACTTGTCGCGAAATCATGACAGAAAACATGTCGCGATATCGCGACAGTTTTCTAACTTGTCTTTTTCTTCGAATTTTGAAATTGGGTCACTTTTTTCCGAATTGACTTTACATAATCTATCCTTTGAATTCTGTCTTCTGCATCCGAATGACTCCTCGAACTGTCTATCCACCGCATCATTGGATCTAACCGCCCGTGTTGACAACAATGACAAACTTCTTGCAACACCTTGCTCAACAATCTCCCCCTTTGGAATTGTTGGCAACACCTGTGTACATTCCCGTAACTCTTCTCCCCCTTTGTCAATAATACCAAAGGGCTGCTGCAGACTCCCCCGAGTCCATCCTCACACTTCTCGTGCACAATTTGTTGCATCCGGCACAAATTATGATCATGAGCAAAAGAATAGTCAAATACTCAAATGCTCCCCCGAGAAAGTGATCCTCGTAGCTAGTCACTTCTTAGGAAGTGTGACTACTCCTAATTTGCTTCGAAGGTACTCAAATACTTCCTTGGGCAAAGGTTTTGTAAAAATATCTCGCTACTTGTTCTCGTAGTTGGGACATAGTCCAATTTAACTTCTCCTTCCGCAACTTTCTCCTTTAAGAAATGATACCTTAAAGCAATGTGCTTTGTCCGTGAGTGCATTACTGGATTCTTAGAGATGTTAATTGCACCGGTGTTATCACACTTTATTGATATTGGTTCACTAAAATTAATACCTAGATCTTTCAAAGTTTGTTTCATCCACAAGACTTGTGTGCAACATGTTGTTGCTGCAATATATTCTGCCTCACTTGTAGATAAAGAAACTGACTCTTGCTTCTTACTGTGCCATGCAACCAATCTGTCCCCCAAATAGAATGCTCCTCCACTGGTACTCTTTCTGTCATCAACACATCCAGCCCAATCTGCATCTGAATATGATATAAGAGTGAAGTCTTTGCCTTTTGGGTACCACAACCCATACTCCATGGTGCCCTTGAGATACCGAAAAATCCTTTTAACTGTGTCACATGAGTCTCTTTGGGACTGGCCTGAAATCTAGCTACCATGCAAACTGCCTGTAGAATATCAGGTCTAGTGGCTGTTAAATATAGTAGACTTCCAATCATAGATCTGTACATGGTTTGGTCTACAGGTGGAGATTTGTCTTCTTTACTCAATTTGCAGCCTGTTGTCATGGGAGTGCTGATTGGCTTACAGTCCTCCATAGTGAACCTTTTTAGCATTTCTTTCACATATTTGATTTGGGAAATGAATATGCCTTTCTCATTTTGATTAACTTGTAGCCCAAGAAAGTAAGACAGTTCACCAATCATAGACATTTCAAATTCATTCTCGCATCTTATTTGCTAAGTCTTTACAAGATTCATCTTTGTTGCTCGCCAAATATGATATCATCTACATAGACAACTAGAACAATGAGATGCCCACCTTCTATTTTTACATACAGATTACTTGTCCACTAAACCTTTCTTGAATCCCTGTTGAGAGAGATAGTTATCTAGCCTTGCATACCATGCCCGTGGTGCTTGTTTTAATCCATACAGTGCTTTCTTTAATTTGCAGACAAGGTTAGGATCTTCACTAATTTGAAAGCCATCTGGTTGTTCAATATAGACCTCTTCTTCAAGTTTCCCATTTAGGAAGGCAGATTTTACATCCATCTGATAAACTCGAAGTTCTTGTGAACTCGCTAGTGCCAAAAACATTCTAATAGCTTCTAGTCCGGCCACCGGTGCGAAAGTCTCTTCAAAATCAATGCCTTCGACCCGTGCATAGCCTTTGCAAACCAGTCTTGCTTTGTTTCTAATGACCTCGACCGTCTTCATTTAATTTGTTTCGAAATATCCATTTGGTGCCGATTACATTCTTATTTGCAGTGTCTAGGTACCAGCTCCCAAGTTCTGTTCTTTTCAATCTGATCTAACTCTTCATTTATTGCTTTCATCCAGCTATCATCTTTGCTGGCTTCATCTATGTTTTTGGGCTCAATGCTTGATAAAAGAGAGTAATTACTTATTACTTTCCTTCTTGTTTGAACATCGACTGTGGGATCTCCAATTATTTGATCTGTTGGATGATTTCTCTGCCAGCTGCCAGTTTTAAATTTCTTATTTTCTTGTGCTTCTGAGTCATCGATTAAGTCAACTGAATCAATTGTAGGTTTGTTTCCTTCTTCATTTACCTCATCTCCTTCAAAAACATCTTCATAGATTGGGTAGTTTTCCTCAAAGTCAGTTAACCGTGTCCTACCTTCATCAAATTTAACATCTGCACTATCCACAATTTTCTTGAGTCTCTTGTTGTAGCATTTGTAAGCTTTACTTTTTGGAGAATATCCAACAAAGACACCTTCATCTGCTCTATCTTCAAATTTCCCGAGATTGTCATCAGTATTTCTGATATAACACTTACAGCCAAATACTTTGAGATGTTTTGCTGTTGCTTTTCTACCAAACCACAACTCATAAGGAGTTTTGCTTTCATGAGTCCTTAACATATATCTGTTTTGGAGGTATACTGCTGTGTGAACTGCTTCTTTCCAGAATCTGTCTGCTATTTTATTTTTTGCCAGCATAGTGCGTGCCATTTCCTGAATAGTTCTGTTCTTTCTTTCTACTACACCATTCTACTGGGGAGTTCTAGCTGCTGAATATTGTCTCCTGATGCCATGATTTTCACAGTATTCTAAAAATTCATTTGAAATGAATTCTCCTCCTCTATCTGATCGTAAACATTTGATCCTTTTTCCTGTTTCATTCTCAACTAGATGTTTGAAGGATTTGAACATTTGAAAAGCTTCTGTTTTGTCTTTTAAGAAAAATATCCAGGTCATTCTGGAATAATCATCGATACATAACATAAAGTATTTGTCTCCATTTATGCTTTGTGTTCTCATGGGTCCACATAAGTCTGTATGTATAAGTTCCAGAGGCTTGCTAGTGTGGTACTCTTTTGTTTTGAATGAAACTCTGGTTTGCTTTCCCTTCTGACATGAGGCACAAACAATATTTGAAGGTTTTCTAATGGTTGGAATATCTCTCACCGCTTGTTTTGAGCTGATTTTCACTAAGTTGTCGAAACTTATGTGTCCAAGCCTCTTGTGCCACAGCCAGTTCTCTTCTTCTTGTCCAATGAAGCACATACCTTCTGAAGATTCTGAGAGTGTGTACAGGTTGCCAGACGTCCTTGAGCCGGTTGCTATTAATTTCCCACTGTTTATTTTTCTGACTTCACAACCCTGCTTCTTGAAGACTACTTCATGTCCTTTATCACAGATTTGACTCACACTTAACAGATTGTGTTTCAGACCATCCACAAACAGAACTTCTTCTGACTTAATTTTCCCATCACTAATTTTGACAGATCCTTTTCCGATTATCTTGGCTCCATCATTGTTTTCGAACTTTACAGAGCCACCCTCATATTTTTGTAGTTTTTCAAACTTCTGTTTATCACCTGTCATATGACTTGAGCAACCACTGTCAAGAATCCATGGAACACATTTATTTTGAGCCTTGAAAGTTGTCTGTACTATTAGAGATTCCTTTTCTTCTCTGAGTTGTTCTTTCTGTTTCCATTCTGTTTTGACCGTGGTATTGGATTCTAGCTTGGATTTCCCCTTTTCAGACTCTTGCACATATCTTTCAGAATGATTTCTACTTTGTTTTGCCCTATATGGTTGAACTCTTCTTTTCTGAATTTGATTTGAAACAGAGGTACTATGACAGTTTCTAGCAATATGCCCAAAGTTGTGACAATTGAAGCATTCTACTGCATAACTTATTAGAGGAGCAAAAGCATTTCTACTAGTGAAACTTCTTGGTCCTACATTATACTTGCAGTCAGCAATTTTATGTCCATAAGCATTACATTTGAAACAGAAACCATAAAAGTAATGATTGAACCTGAAAGATGGTCTTTGCCAGTTTGTTGCAGGAGTCATAGATTTTCTTTTCTTTTGATGTGTGACCTTGGTAAAACCATCATTGTCAGTCCTCTTTTCAGGCCTGGCATCATTTCTTTCTTTTGCCTGATTAGTTGTTCTTTCAACAGCCTGTTTCTTGTCTTCACTCCTTTCAACATTTCTTGGCTGATGATTCTCCTTCAACAAAGCCCAGACCAAATTTGATACCTGCGGGTCTTTGATCGCTTAAAATTTTGTCCAGCTTCATCGAACTTTCTTCACGTTTGTAATAGCAGCTAATTTTTCGATCCAGCTCTTGTATCTGTATTCGAAGACCAACATTTTCTTCTTCCAGTTTACAGCAGCAATCTATCTTCATGGTCACCTGAACTTCAAGATCTTCGGACATTTTCTTGTACTCTTCTGTCTATATTTTTAAACTTGTTATAATGTCATTTGCATCCTCAAGCTTCCTTGACAGTTTTTTATTTTTTCTCTTCTCATATTTCCATTCTATAAGAGCAGAAACTAGTTCACCTTCTAGATCAACTTCAGCCTCAGTTTTTTCAACAGACAGTATAGAGTTCATACCTTCTTCCTTCTCTGAGATTTCTGCCTTTTCAGAATTTTTGACTTCAAATGCCATGAATAGAGCTTCGCCTGTTCCTTCTTCAGAATCCTCACTAGAGTCGTCTTCTGAGGAATATGCATTCCTGGATATAAAGCTTTTCTTTTTGAAATTGCCTTTTCTCGAAGTTAGATTTCTTTCTCCATTCACCTTTTTCTTGATGTGAAGTTTCCTCACCTTTGTCCTTCTCATTGAGAGGACATTTGGTTGCAAAGTGTCCAATTCCCCCACAGTTGAAACATTTAAAAGGTAGTTTTCCTTTGTACTTTCCTTTGCCCTTTCTCAACTTTCTGACAAAATTTGCTTCCATTTCATCTAAAATTTCTTCTTCTTCAGACTCTTGTTTTGTGTCTTTACCTTTTTGGGCTTTAAATGCTGCTTCTCTGTCTGTAGGATTAGACTTTCCTATTCTCATTTCATAAGCCGTCAAGGAACCATGCATCTCATCCATACTGAAATGATTTAAGTCTTTAGCTTCTTCTATGGCAGAGACTTTAGAATCAAACCTATGAGGAAGCGACCTTAAAACCTTTTTCACAATAGTAGCATCATCCAACTCTTCGTCGAGACCTCTCATTGAATTAGTGATTCCATTTACCCTTTGCATGAAGGCTTCTATGTTCTCATCGTTGGTCATTTTTAGTGATTCGAATTGAGCTCGATGAGTTTGCAGCTTAGCTTCCTTGATCTTGTCATCTCCCTCATGAATATTCTCCAGTTTGTCCCACACATCTTTTGCTGAAACACAGTTTATGATTTTGACCAACTCACTGTCCACTAATCCACACATGATGGCATTTTTAGCTTTAGAATCATTTTCAAACTCCTTTTTACCGATGTTGTCGGTTGGAGCAGTAGCAGGAGCTGTGTAACCATTGACTACTGCATTCCAGATGTCAAATCCCAAAGCTCGGAGATATGTTTGCATTCTGATCTTCCAGAAAGCATAATTTGTTTCATCAAACAGTGGTGCCTTGTTTGAGGAGAAACCTTCACCACCTGCCATAATGTCACTACTGGGATCACCCTAGCTGATTGAGCCTGTTCAGGTACCTAGCTCTGATACCAATTGTTGTAATCACAGTGACACTGAGAGGGGGGTGAATCAGTGTGATCTTTAAAATTTCTAATATATATAGTTTTAAATCCAGCAACTATTTAAAACTGATAAACGAAATATCAAATGCAGCAAGAAAGCATGACACACAACACAACATATTAACGAGGTTCACCAATGTGGCTACTCCTCAAAATGACTGCTTGGACTACCATCCAAATCCAATCAAATGCAAAGCTACAACTTTACAAAATCTTTTACCAGAACCAACTGGAAGGAGCACCAACCCCTTTGCTTTATCTCGCTTCAAACATAATGGAGCACCAACTCCTAATTTACCAAGCACCTACTGGAAAGAGGCACCAACCCCTTATACCAAGCTGCAACTTGGAAGTCAATAAAGATAATAAAAATGATAGAATAAAACTTTCACGTTGTTCCTTACAGTCTGCTATTTTTTTGCATTCTGCTGCTTCTACGCAAAACACTTCGCACTGTCCGATCGCTTCTGTGTACTTCTTCGCACTCTTTACTATAATCGGATGATCGATCACTTCTACGTCTGCACGCTATCACTTTGAACTTAGATCTCCACCTCTAAACATTTCGCTCTTCTATCACGCAATCACGATATGCAGACTCGAACTACGACTTCGCACTCTGCTTCGACATGAACTTCACTTGTGCAATCACTCTACTCACATTCGCACTCTATCTTCACACATTTTCAAACTCGAGGAAGCCCTCCTTTTATAGAAGAAAATTAAGATAAACCCTAAGGAGTGTAGAAACCCTAAGAAGTTGGCTACAAACCCTAAAATTTGCTTAAACCCTAGAGATGTTGGCTGCAAACCCTAAGAATATTGTTGTAAAACCCTAGAAGTATGTCGGTGAAACCCTAAGAATGTCGTGTAAAACCCTAGAAGATGTCGGTTGCAAAACCCTAAAATCCATCGGCCTCGATTTAACTTTGTCGGCCTCAAACTCTTCTGCCACCTTCGTCACCTTCCTGTAGCTTATTGCCATGAAATAGTAACATGTCATGATATCGCGACACTTTTTGTGGCCGTACGCCTTCTTGACCTTGTTGTCACGAAATCGTGACCCTTTTGGCCTTTGAAAGCTTTGCCACCATTCTTGTCATGAAATCGTGACACTTCGAACTTTTGCTGACGTCATCCTCATCCTTGTCATGAAATCATGACGCTTTCGGCTTCCAGAGGCTTTTCTTGCACCCTGTCATGAAATCGTGACACTTTCAGCTTTCGCTGACGTCATCCTCAGCTTTGTCATGAAATCACGACGCTTTTGGCTTCCAGAGGCTTTTCTTGCAACCTGTCACGAAATCGTGACACTTTCAGCTTTTGCTGACGTCATCCTCATCTTTGTCATGAAATCATGACGCTTTCAGCTTTCGTACATTCCTTGCTTCATGCAGTAGCGAAATCGCTACAACTTTGTGCCTTGTGCTTCCAACTTTGCTTCTACCCGTGAAATTTTGACTTGTAGCGAAATCGCTACACTTTTGTGCCTTACACTTTCGACTTGTAGCATAATCGCTACACCTTTGAGTTCTACACTTTTGACTTGTAGCGAAATCGCTACACCTTCGTGTTGTGCTTTTTCAACTCGTAGCGAAATCGCTACACCTTCGTGTTGTGTTTTTTCAACTTGTAGAGAAATCGCTACACCTTTGCTTGAGCAGTTTTGACACGTAGCGAAATCGCTACACCTTTGCTTTGTGCACTTTTGACTTGTAGCGAAATCGCTACAACTTTTCACTTAACACTTTCTCCTTGCTTCGGCCAGCGAAATTTCAACATGTAGCGAAATCGCTACAGCTTCTCGACTTAGCTTCTTGGCCTCCAACATGTCGTGAAATCATGACAATTTCCTGTGCCTTCTCTCTCCTCCGACTTGTCATGAAATCATGACATTTTTGACTGTGCCTTCTCTCTCCTCCGACTTGTCATGAAATCGTGACATTTTCGACTGTGCCTTCTCTCTCCTCCGACTTGTCGCGAAATCGCGACAGAAAACATGTCGCGATATCGCGACAGTTTTCTAACTTGTCTTTTTCTTCGAATTTTTGAAACTGGGTCACTTCTGTTTTCTGGAATTGACTTTACATAATCGACTATCCTTTGAATTTCTCTTCTCGCATCCGAATGACTCCTCGAACTGTCTGTCCACTGCATTATTAGATCTAACTGCCTGTGTTGACAACAATGACAAACTTCTTGCAACACCTTGCTCAACACAATAATGCTCAACAACAAATCTCACATAACAATGATACTCATGTTCTTTTCAAACCCTAGTTCAAGTTCTTTTCTCAACAACTCACTTCAACAACAATGCTTATAAAACAATCCTCTCATAGCAATGATACTCAAACCCTAGTTCAAGTTCTTCACACAACCAATGTTTTCAACAACAATGCTTATTAAACAAGGTTTTAATCACAACTCTTTATTCCAGAAAACCTTGATGCATTAACTCAAACACACTCAAAAGGAAACCCTAATCAAGTCCTTTTCACTCCAAACTTATTTTCCAGAAAACCAACCAATCAAATTAAACTTTGGAAAATGTGCTCATACCTTTTTCTTGATGATGAAGGAATCTTCTAAATCTACCAAAAATCTCAAACACTTCTTGCCAAGCTCAAAGAAATTATAAGGTGATTAACTTCCTCAAAATACAATGTAAACATCAAAACATACATACACCTTATCACTCCATCTTTAAGAAAATATTCATCAACATTTACAAAAAGTAAATTACCACTTACACCTTATAATCTCCCAATAATATTCAATGCACTCTTCTTTTCAAAATAACCTAAGACAAGAAGCTCCCTCTATCCTTTTAATATTTCAATAAATCAATATGTCAAAACACTTTATTAAAATAAAACTTAACACCTTATTCCTCCAACTTATCAAAAATCATTTCCAACTAACAATCCTTTCATGCACCCTTTTAACTCCAAACTTTAGGCAACACACAAAAATTAAAATCAAAATTTATTACCTTACCTTGGAGGGGATTCGAACACACCACATAGCCTCAATCGGTGCCCTAGCCATGGCTCCCAATGCCATGCAAGCTAGGCACTTTCTTGGGGACTAACGAGCACCACGTGCTCCAAAAGCTTCCCCGCTCGCCTTGCACAAAACGTGCACCTTTCCTTGGTACTCTCCAACACCAATGCAACTACCACAAAAAATGATTTTGATGTTTCGAACATAGACCTCCTTGCGCCCAACACCCTAATATTGTCCTCTTTGCCACTAGGCCACTTGCCCCATTGGCACTTGGTCTTTTGGTGCAAATCCCCTTGATGTTATTCATTGGTGCTTAAACAGAATGGTCACTGCTCTTTCTTCCTCATGAATTCAAACACAATTGCACGCATTCGATTATCGAGCAAAAGGATAAATTAAAATACCTCTAAGGCATTAGCTTATATACCAAATTTCCTTCCTCCATGCATGACGTCGACGCTCGAATTACCTTCAATGATTTTTGGACGTCGGTGCTCGAATTTCCTTTGGAGCTTTATTAATTTATAAAATATTTAAATTCTTTTGAATTTAAATTTTATAAATTAATTCTTTAAAACCCTTTGGTTTTATTTAAACCATATTTCACTTTGCACCTTGGTATAAATAATATTTATTTATAAAATTTAAATTCATTTTGAATTTAAATAATTTATCAAATAAATATTAAACCTCCCTTTAGCTTTGCAATAAAATTTCTTGGGTTTTTATGAAAACCGTTTAACTTATGCTTCCACATAATATTTAAAAATATTATGGAGCCCTTTGCCTTTAACCTTTGCATTGTTCCTCTTGACCTTTGACTTTATTAGAAGCTTCTTCCTGGATATCAATGACAACTTTGATAACTTGTTTCTTGAAAAATTCCTTGACATTAATGATGACTTCATTTCTTGACATCAATGACAACTTTGACTTAAGGACTCAAAATGTCCAACAATCTCCCCCTTTGTCATTGATGGCAACCCAAATTATTTTTACCAAAAACTTGACTTCTTCTTCTGTTCTGCTCCCCTTGGGACATTGCTCCCCCTAGCTCAATGCTCTCTTCAAATACCAAATCTCTCCCCCTTACTCAAATATCTCCCCTTGACATCAATGGCAAAGGGTCACCTTTGGGGCTCGGGGCTAAGAATGAGCCTCTTAGCTTAGCCCCTCCCCCACCTCCTCTTGAGGTGGTTAATTCTAGGGTGGGAGTATTTCTACTCCCAGAAGGCACTATTCTTTACCTTTATCCTCTTTCCTTCTTATCTGATCCTTCTGATTCCTCTGACTGTTTCTTTCCATGTCCATGTTCCTTTCCATGTCTACATTCCTTTTCCTATTTTTATTCATATCCATGTTCCTATTCCTATTCTTGTTCCTGTTCATATCCATGTTCCTGTTCCTGTTCATATTCCTATTCCTATTCCTATTCATATTCCTATTCATGTTCTTGTTCCTGTTCATACCTATTTCTGGAATGTCTTCTCTACACCACTTTGTTGTGTGACCATCATTGTTGCACTTGTAACACTTAATGTTATTATTCCTTGGAGGTGCAAATATCTTAGGATTTCTCCTAGTGAAGCCATACCTTCTTCTGTCATGAACCCTGCAATTCATTGCCTTGTGACCAAATTGATTACATGAGTAGCAATACCCATGGAAAAGTTGTATGTTCCCATATTCCTATCTTTCCCGTGTCCTGCACTGTGAAGCCATGTGCCCAAACCTGTGATATGAAAAACATCTTCCATTGAAGTTTCCTTGTCTTGACCTCATTGGTCTCTTAGTCTCTCTTGACCTTTTCTGATTGTTGTTCCATCTGTATCTTCTTTGTGCATTGTTCCTATCTTTGTTGAACTCTCTATTGTCCAACTCATCCTCAGATGTCTCACTTTATTTTACACTTTCTTCTTCTGAAGTATCTTCATCTAAAGTTTCTTCTCCTCCAAAACTTGAGGTTGACTCTCCTTCCCATTTCTTTTGAACCTATTCAAATCCAAGACCTATTTTGCTTGATGTAGTCTTTTGTGTCTTGATGAACTTATCCAAGTTCTTTGAGCTATTTTTGAACCCTTTCATCTTGACCTTGGAGTCCTCTAAATATTCTCTTAGTAGTGCCACTTCTTGTGCTAACTTCTCACATTCTAAGATATTTACTTCTAACTTATCCTTGAACCTTTTTGCCTTAGCCTTTGATTTTTCTAAATCCTCTATGAGCAATCTTCTCTCTTCATCACATTCTTGGAACTGAATTTCAAGTTTAGAGTGTTGCTTTCTTACCTTCTTTACCATGTCAAGGGCATAAATAAGTTCTCCCTTGAGATCATAACCATCCTTTTTTGAATATTCCTCTATTTGTTTACCTTTGTCCACATCTTTATTTTCTATTGGCTTGTCTTCTATAGGATCACTTTCTTCTTCTTCTAATGCCATTAGAAGATTTTCATCTGGTCCTTCAAGTGCATCCTCATATTCATCATCACTGAAACTATAACCATCCCTTGTACAACTATCTTCAAGATGTCCAAAGTTACCACATCTAAAACACTTGAGAATTACTGGAGTCCTTTTCTTAACTTGCTCTTTTTCTTCAATCATAAATAGGACTTCATCTCTATCATTTTCTGAAAAACTAGCATCACTATCACTTGAATACTTACTTGCCTTATCCGCATAGTAGCTCCTCTTTTGTCTTTGAAAGAACTTATTTCCTTGTCTACTTTGTCCATCCTTGCTTTTCTTCTAGTGCCTATATCTTTCTGATTCCCTATTCCTGTGATCCTATTTTTCTTCACCATTGTTGTTCTTGGGTTCTTGACAATCTATTGCAAAATGTCCATACTTTCCATAATTGAAACACTTAATAGATCTTAGATCTCTAGATCTTCTGGAATATTTATCTTTTCTACCATAATTAGCTTCTTCATCACTGGATGACTCATTGCTTGATTCTGACTTCTTACCTTTTGTCTTCTTGATTGCTTTGAAGGTTGCTTCCTTCTAGGGAATAGGATATTTTGTTCTTATCTCAAAAGTTGTAAGCATACCAAGCAACTTATCTCTTGTCAAAGAATCACCATCCATTGACACTTCTATAGTAGAAACCTTTTCACTAAATATTTTTGAAAGAGTTCTTAAGACTTTATCACAAACATCTGATTCATCAATCTTCATTCCAAGTCCTTGCATATCATTAACAACCTCATCAATTCAAATTAGATAAGCACTAATATTTTCCTCATCGTTCATTCTTAATGCTTCAAATTGTCCTTTGAGATTTCATATCTTTGCTTTCTTGACACTTTTATCTCCTTCATATATACCTTGCAATTTATCCCACATTTCTTTTATAGTTCTACAATGCATAACTTTCATAGACTCTGTTCTATGCAAACCTCTCAAAAGTGCATTCATTACTTTTGAATTGTAGTGTTGTAGGATCTTACCTTCCTTATCTATAGGAGGATTGATTAAGGGATCATAACCAAGATCAACTACTTCCCAAATTTCATTGCCAAGTGCCATCAGGTAGATCTTCATTCTCATGCTCCAATACATATAGTCACTTCCATCAAATATTAGTGTTGAATTATTTGAGGACCCATTCTTAGAATCCATTGTGTTCTTGTTAGATTTTCCTTCAAGTTGTTAAACTCTTCTGAAGGAACCCTCTCTGATACCAATTGAAGAACACAAGCTTATACTGAGAGGGGGGTGAACAGTATAAGACCACTTTTTACTTTTCTTTCCAAATCAATATTATGCAATGTATAGATAGCAATATCAATAGTAGTAATCAAACTAATGCATAAATCACCACACACAATAGAGACACCAATTTAACATGGTTCACCCAAATATGGCTACCTCCATGGAGAAAATATTTCTTATAAATTTTCTCAAATAAATTCTCTTGGGAATCCTTTCCCTATTACAATGTTTATGGACCTCTGTCCAAAGGAGATGTTGATCCCCTAAATCAAGTTTGTGGATCTCTATCCATAGGAGAACTCCTTCTCCTCTTCTCTGGCTGGTGATCCTCTAGAAGACTACTGCCTCCACTATACTGGCTTGTGGATCTCTCTCCACTGAAGACTCTTGTCCCCACTTAGAAGACCTATCCTCACTACCCTAGCTGATGGATATCTATCCACTGGAGACTATTATCCTCTCTACTCTATCACCTCCAAAGCTCTATCTCAAATCTACACTAAACTTAGTCCTTCGGTCTAGCACAAATCTACTCAATATCTATCTCTAGTCTGGCACAAACCTATCCTCAAATCTACACCAAACTCTGCTCCACAAGTCCACATAGAACTTGCTCAAATCTGCTCAATAAGTCCACTTAGAACTTGCTCAAATATGCTCAACAAGCTCACCTAGAACTTGCTCAAATATTCTCAACAAGTCCACTTATAACTTGCTCAAATATGCTCAACAAGTCCACTCATAACTTGCTCAAATCTGCTCAACAAGTCCACTCAGAACTTGCTCAAATCTGCTCAACAAGTCCACTTAGAACTTGCTCAAATCTGCTCAACAAGTCCACTAGAACTTGTTCAATATACTCAATAAGTCCACATAGAACTTCAAATCTGCTCAATAAGTCCACTCAGAACTTATCCAAATATGCTCAACAAGTCCACATAGAACTTGTCCAATCTCATAGAAACATAAAGAGAATTGTTAGAGACCCAATATGTTTCAACTCAATGCTCAATCACTTTCTCAACTCAAATCAGAATATAGAATAGTTTGTTTTATGGAACTTGAACAATCACTTCACACATCCACTTGACTAGGCTCAACCAACTCTACTCAACCAATCACTCAATGAAACAACCCTTGCTCACAAACCCTAGTCCAAGCATATGAACACTTACTCAAAATGTTTCCAACAATGCTCAACAACAAATCTCACATAACAATGATACTCATGTTCTTTTCAAACCCTAGTTCAAGTTCTTTTCTCAACAACTCACTTCAACAACAATGCTTATAAAACAATCCTCTCATAGCAATGATACTCAAACCCTAGTTCAAGTTCTTCACACAACCAATGTTTTCAACAACAATGCTTATTAAACAAGGTTTTAATCACAACTCTTTATTCCATAAAACCTTGATGCATTAACTCAAACACACTCAAAAGGAAACCCTAATCAAGTCCTTTTCACTCCAAACTTATTTTCCAGAAAACCAACCAATCAAATTAAACTTTGGAAAATGTGCTCATACCTTTTTCTTGATGATGAAGGAATCTTCTAAATCTGCCAAAAATCTCAAACACTTCTTGCCAAGCTCAAAGAAATTATAAGGTGATTAACTTCCTCAAAATACAATGTAAACATCAAAACATACATACACCTTATCACTCCATCTTTAAGAAAATATTCATCAACATTTACAAAAAGTAAATTACCACTTACACCTTATAATCTCCCAATAATATTCAATGCACTCTTCTTTTCAAAATAACCTAAGACAAGAAGCTCCCTCTATCCTTTTAATATTTCAATAAATCAATATATCAAAACACTTTATTAAAATAAAACTTAACACCTTATTCCTCCAACTTATCAAAAATTATTTCCAACTAACAATCCTTTCATGCACCCTTTTAACTCCAAACTTTAGGCAACACACAAAAATTAAAATCAAAATTTATTACCTTGCCTTGGAGGGGAATCTAACACACAATACAGCCTCAACCTGTGCCCTAGTTATGGCTCCCAATGCCATGCAAGCTAGGCACTTGCTTGGGGACTAACGAGCACCACGTGCTCCAAAAGCTTCCCCACTCACCTTGCACAAAACATGCACCTTTCCTTGGTGCTCTCCAACACCAATGCAACTACCACAAAAAATGTTACCATTATGTTTCAAACACATAGACCTCCTTGCACCCAACACCCTAACATTGTCCTCTTTGCCACTAGGCCACTTGCCCCATTGGCGCTTGGTCTTTTGGTGCAAATCCCCTTGACGTTATTCACTGGTGCTTAAATAGAATGGTCACTGCTCTTTCTTCCTCACGAATTCAAACACAATTGCACGCATTCGATTATCGAGCAAAAGGATAAATTAAAATACCTCTAAGGCATTAGCTTATATACCAAATTTCCTTCCTCCATGCATGACGTCGATGCTCGAATTACCTTCAATGATTTTTGGATGTCGACGCTCGAATTTCCTTTGGAGCTTTATTAATTTATAAAATATTTAAATTCTTTTGAATTTAAATTTTATAAATTAATTCTTTAAAACCCTTTGGTTTTATTTAAACCATATTTCACTTTGCACCTTGGTATAAATAATATTTATTTATAAAATTTAAATTCATTTTGAATTTAAATAATTTACCAAATAAATATTAAACCTTCCTTTAGCTTTGCAAATAAACTTTCTTGGGTTTTTATGAAAACCTTTTAACTTATGCTTCCACATAATATTTAAAAATATTATGGAGCCCTTTGCCTTTAACCTTTGCATTGTTCCTCTTGACCTTTGACTTTATTAGAAGCTTCTTCCTGGATATCAATGACAACTTTGATAACTTGTTTCTTGACAAATTCCTTGACATTAATGATGACTTCATTTCTTGACATCAATGACAACTTTGACTTAAGGACTCAAAATTTCCAACAACATGATATTTGTAGCCATAGGTAGTTCTAAAATTTATGGCCAAATTACTCTTTTCTTAATAAAACAAAATGTTTTTGATAAATATGTGTAATTTTTGATAGATAGTGGATCAAACGATAGCTTTATTTTTACTAGATTAGTGAGGGACAAACCCGTTAGACATGGATTACTGCTCAATAGTTGGAAGGTAGAGTATAGGTCAGGTCAAACCTACCAAGTTAACCAATGGCATTTTGAACCTTACATCACTTTTTCAAAATGAAAAATTAATTAGCATATATATGTGGTACCTTTGCAGGCGTTTGATATCATTTTGGGAGTGACTAGTTAAAGGCGCATAAGGTTCTTCTGAATATTAAGAGAGATGGGTAGAATTTTTGGATGAGTCTAATCAAATGGTTAGGATTTGATATGGTCAAAGTGAAGTTAAACCATATTTACTATTTGCAATGTAGATAAATAAAGTTATTAGGAATAAGGTAATGGTTTTCATAGTTAAGATGAATAAGCAAGAAGAGATGGAAATGGATTTTTATCTCTTCTAAAAACATCTTGTGCTAGAGAATTCAAGGATGTGTTTCCTAAGGATCTACCTAGATTACCCCCTAAAATGGAATTTGATTTTTCTATTGAGATGTTACCAGGAGCTATGCCTATTGCAAAAGCACCATATATAATGGACCCCATTGATATAAAAGAGCTCAAAATGTAACTCTACGATTTTCTAGAAAAAGAGCTAATCAAGCCAAGTGTGTCACCATGGGGAGATCCTACCTTATTTGTTAAAAATAAATATGGCACCTTGAGAATGTGCATAGATTATAAGATGTTGAATAAGGTTACTATCAAAAATAGGTACTTGTTATCCAGAATTGATTATTTATTTGATCAATTGAAAGGAGCAACCATCTTCTCAGATATTGACTTAAGATCTATTTATCATTCGTTGAGAATACGATAAGAAGACACCTCCAAAACAACATTTACAACAAGGTAAAAATGTACAAGAATTTGAGAAAAAAAATACTTTGGTCAAGGAATGAAAAAATATACACTAATTATGCTATTAGATATTTAGAGTGTCAAGGAGTGAAAGTGTAACATCTACATCTAGCTTGAATGTTTTACCCACATGTGATACCTATGTAAAAATGGTAGGTGGTATCAATGGATTCTATAGTGGGATTGCCTAAAATGAGGTTGAGGCATGACACAATCTTGGTAGTTGTGGATAATTTAACTAAGGTTGCACATTTTATACCAAAAAATGTGCAAGATGATGCACCCATAGTGGTGAGTAAGTTTCCTAGGGAAGTGGTAAGACTACACAAATTTATAGAGGTTATTATATGTGATAGATATTTTGGCTTTACATTTGAGTTTTTGAAAGCATTGCATGAAGTATTAGGAACCTAATTGAATATTAGTACATCTTATCACCTTGAAACAAAAGGATAAACCAAGAGGGTGGATCAATTATTGGAAGATATGCTAAGAATGTACTACATAAATTAGCATATAAAGTGGGAAGATTATTTATACCTAGTGAAGTTTACATATAATAAAAGTTACCATGCTTCAATAGGTATGGCACATTTTAAATCCCTATATGGAAGAAGATACAAAAATTCCTTGTCATGGGATAATTCGGAGGATCGAGTAGTGATTAGACTAGAAATGGTAAAAGAAATGGAAGATCAGTTGAAAATAATTCAGCAGAAGCAAGAATTAAGCAAATATATTCTTGATCCTACTCATGTCTTGTATGTTTTCAAATTGCATATGACTAATCCAATTAGGATTGAGGTTCTCCCTGTATGTATACTTGGTTTTAGAACCAATAATATGATGAAAAGAAGTATAGAGAAATATCAAGTCCAGTAGGACCACTACTCGGATAAAAACACCATGTGGGAGGACATGACATATATGCAACAATAGTTTCCTTATATGTTTGAGTAGATATAGATTTTTTCAAAAAAAATTCATATGATTTGATGATATATATATATAAACTAATATGAGACTTGATACTAAGTAGAGTAGTTTATATTTGATTAAGTTACTGAATAGAGTAGCTTGTATATGTTTGCATTACAAAGTAAAGTAGTTTTAAAAATGTGCTTATGAATTTTTTATTGAAATTAGTATGACATATTATATGGTATGATTATATGTTGAATAATTGTGAATCTATGATGATTATGATAATTGGGATATTTTTGTGTGAAATGGGAGTAATGAATTTGTTTGATTTCTTTCAAAAATTGTAAAAAAAATATTTCTTTTGAATATTCTTGTTTAAAACACAGGGACTATGTTTTATTCTAGTGGGAGAGGATGTAACGACCCTGCTCACATGATATATGCTTATATATAAAGGTAATGGAGTACTAATAATGACCCTCTTTAAAAAATTGTAGTACTAATGGTTTTATTTATGCAGGACTAGGGAAAATCCTTCGATGGGTAGAGAAGGGTCAACAAAATAAGGTAAGTGGAGAAAGGATGATTGGATCATGAGTACATGGATGCTTGCACTTTACACATCATATAGGTGCATTGCAAAAATATTTGCATTATTGTGTGAGTTATGTTTGAATGTTTGTTGCCTGATTATATAAAGCTAAAATGATATATGCATATAATTTGGGTGGCAATGAATATGCCTTGTGTGTGGAAGCCACTTGATATTTTAATTTGTTTGGTATTATTTTGTTTTAAATAAAATTACCTCTTTACATGGAGCATGGAGTGACTTAAATGGAATAATTTATTTTACCTTTCAATAGTTTGGCCTTTCCTTGATTTATGTCAATGAAAGCACCATGAATGTAAGAAGTCAATTTAATGTTTTATTTTACAATTACTATTTTTTTTTGGAAAATTATAAAAGGTTTATTTAAGAACCATTAGAATTAAATGAAATCAAATGCAAGATAAAATGGATGTTGCACACATCTTAAAATAAAAGATAGCTAAAAACTATGTGTATTTTTTTGGATAATGATCGATCAACATGGAGTCTTAATGAATGTCGTAAATATTGGTAACAAGCATAAGTGTTCATAATTACCACAACCTCTTTCCTTACTTCAATGGAAAATGGGTAAAGGGAGTGAAGGAGGAAGTAATATTCATCTTCTTTTAGACAAGTTCGGAAGAGAGTATGAAGGAGAACACCTGGATATTGTTTCAATTTGCACAAGGAAGTTGGATTATTGAAAGTGAATTATAGATTGGGAATTAATAATACTTGTTTATTGATTGTAAACCTTATTTTTATTTCATTTAAAAGTAAAATAATTCTTGTGTTGCTTGTTGTTTAAAATTTTGATTTTGGAATGGCATTGCATCACTTTTCAGTGGATGAATATCCTTTCTAAATCCTTTGTTTGGGAAAGAAACAATGATGTTGTGATGATGAATTGCCATTGTTGATATCTTGCATTAGTAGATGTAGACACCAAAACAACACCAATCCGATTATGTGACTGCAAACACTGATCGCATTGACACACACAACCCCAAGGGCAGCCCCCAGAGGTCAAACAGTGGTCCTAACCACTCTCACAGTAGTTTTGGAAGGTCAGGAGTCAATTTGGCACCTTCAGGCACTTTTCTCAATACTCGTTTCACCCAGGGATGATTTCAAACTGGGATTCGCCCTACCCAGGGACGAATACCAGTATTCGCTCCAGGGTGGGGCGAATTGCAGGTTTGACGGGCAAAAAGTCAAATCTTGACAAATGGCAGCTCAGATCCACCACTTAACGCTTCCTTCATCGCATGGGAGTGTGGGTGAGCATTTTCGAGCATTAGAGGCAGTTGCAAGGGCAGTCATGAAGTCCCTAATCAGGGAGGAATCTCCCTCCCCCTGAGAGGGCATGATTGCCAAGTGGCGCCTCTGCATGCCCAATGCAAGAGACCTCCAGGTCTATAAATTGGTGAGTTTCCTCACCCCAAAAGATACAGAAAAGGAGCATTTTTGAGCAACGAAGTGCTACCATTTTACTTCCCCATACGCCCTAGTTGATTTGTGCCTTTCACATCCGTGATCTCTTTTAGAGAGGAGGTCATTGGGTGACCATTGGAAGGACGAATCTTGAGCCCAAAACCCGACATTTGACCACAGTATACCACCCAATTTTCTGACAACACTTTACAAGAGATTTTGGACTCATCCCAAGTGGATTGGTGCCGAAATCAGGCCCCAAATGGTAGGCGGCCTGCCCGAGCGCCCCCACACTGCTGCAGGTCTAATCGTCCCTTTTAGGAACGATTAGGAATCTATGGCCGAGTTCCCTTTCTATCATTTTCTTTTGCATTTCATCTTATGCTGCTTAGATAGTTTGCAATTTTGATTTCATAGCGTTTTGAGCAAATCTTATCATGTTTCATCATTTTTTTGCCTTTACTAACTTGCAGAGGGCATCATCAAAATCTGGGTGTTAGAGGCCAAATTGGGGAAATCTGACCATCTGGGTCATCCCAAAATGCCCCCAATTAGCTAACCCCCACTTTTGCAGGAGATTTGGAGCTGTCCAGATGTGACATTTTGAGCGGTGCTATCTGGCATTTTGTTGCAGGTCTATTCGTCCCGCCCCAGAGTGAATTCAAATCTGTGAGGAATTTCTTGACTGTTCCATTTGTAGTGTTTTCTTTGTGAGGTCTTGATGCCCCTATCAAATTTTTAGATCATTTGGATATATGTTAGTTATCATTTTATTTATTCTTTGCATGCATTAATCGTAGGCTTGGGGATTGCATGTTTCATCTCATCCGCAGGTGCTACTGACCGTTTCTTGTTTCCTTGAGCATAGGATCTAGATGTTAGAGGAGTAGCAAGGATTCAAGACTCATCAATGCAAGCGGCGATGACGTTTTGGTCCGCCCATCTTACATGTGGGCACGCGAAAGAAGGATGGCTATCCATGGATGTAACCAAGAAACAAATTTAACGCTCCTCGCCCCTAAAAATGGAGGAGGCGAATTGTAACCAAATTCCAAAATATATCAATAAAAGAAAGGGTTGTTCTCCACATTGGATTTTCATTTGGGTTTCAATTCGTTTATGCTTTTCCTATTTCATGCATTTTCAATTCGTAGGATTTAACGTTAAGTTTAGTCCCGTTTTGCATCATACTTGGAGCTTTTCCTTTTTTTGTTTCCGTATCCTCATGCTTTCAGTGGCGATCATGGTGGGACCCCGTCCTCTATCTTTTTAGATCAGAAATCTGATCAAAAACTTGCTTTTGCTTGCAGGTATCATTTTTTTTGAATGCGGGACTGTTGTTCGCTCCAGTCTGTGGCGAATGCAGATCTGGAATTCATTTTACCCAGGGACGAATGGGAATGCACCCCACCCTATGACGAATTCAGTTCTATTATTCATCCCACCCAGGGATGAATAGCTCTCTATGCAGTTTCAGGGCAGAAACTCAGAACCAGCAGATTTGGGCAGAGAAGAGGTAGGGATTCTGAACTTTTCCTATCATTTTTTGTTTTTAGTTTTTCTATTTTTAGGGTACTTGCTTGCTTAGGGAAAGTTTTCTTTTACTGCTTGCTTGTTTCCTTTTTGCAAAATAAAAAGAACCCCACACATCACATGGCAAATTAAACACCAAGGAGCTGGTCGTAAAACCCTAGCCCTTGATCAAGACCAACGGTGGATTTCATCACCACCTTGGCTTGAATTTTTGCATCCATTACCCCGATCGCTACTATTGCTAGACGTAAATCCTGATGAAAGCTGACCGAGTGTAGCTAGGGTGATTCCCAACACATGAGGATAAGTCTTCTATGGTAGGTGTCATAAACAAGGTGATTCCCCTTCCGTACCGCCTACGTTCCACGTACCATCTGCTCTCACGTACCTATAGTTTCCCTCACGTAAGGGCGGGTATATAGAGAGGTTGGTATATCAGCCTGGCAATGGTATATCGAAGGGGCGACCAATTTTGGGAGTCATAAGAGCCATCATATTGCATTTAAACATTCTTTACAAAAACCTTCAAAAACAAAAAAAAAACAAAACACACTAAACCAGGTTTAGGACACACTTTTAATCTTTAAACGAGATAATCATTGCTTTGTGTGTGTGTGCTCTTTTCTATTTAGTGTAGCATAAAAATCATAAAAAGAGATAAAAACCTACATAGCTTGTAGAAAAACACCACCATGGTGTACACCCGTAGCCAAGCCCAATCAAGGGCGAAAGCTACGAAAAGTGTACAAGGGGGCACAAGTCACCTCCGCTACAGCCCCAGGGACTTGGTCATTCCACCTTGGCGGCCTGACCCACAAGGGAGTCCACATCATTCCATTTCAGAATGGGACTATAGAGGCACCCCTTTGAGGGACACGCCCATTCATCATAGCCCCTTTCAGGAGGAGTCCTTACACGTGGCACTCAATATAGACAAGAAAGCTCCCTTAGAAGCTCGATATGAGTGGCCACCGTGCGATGAAGCGCTAGAGCGGCATAGGGTCCATGAGGAGAGGCCACATGATTATGGCATCCCTCCTTTGCCCCCCATCACTGTTAGAACCAATAGACAAAACCCAGAGCGCAGGGCTCTTCAAGCAGGGCGAGCCAACTCTGCCCGCCCCTTTCACACATACAAAAGGGAGCACGAGGAAGACCATTACATTCCTCAAGAGCAATGTACAGTATGGGAGCCATGCGCTTCCGCACCCGCTATATACCATGATCACCCACTGAGGCCAGAGCCTCGGGTAAATGCCACCAACCTCGATAGAGGGAAGCAACCCATTGAGATCTCGGATCATCGTGACCGAGGTAAATGCATAGGAGAGGCATCTAGGCCTCCTAGGCTCAAGATGGTGGAACAAATTGACCTAGAAGTCGCAAGACATGCCACCCACCAAGCCCAGATCACACGGCTTGAGCAAGACCAACAATAGCTAGAGCATCTATATCACCTTAGCAAAGAGCGCATTCGATGCCAAACAGATGAGCTGCTCCATAACCCAGTGCCTAAGAGGGTTCCGACCCCTCGCACCCAAAGAGTGGAACCATATGAGAGGCGCAACCCCTTGGTGCGAGATAGGTCTCCGTGACCTTACCAAGTGCTACCTCCGAGACCTCCTAGACCTGAGCGAGAGGCCACTCCCCGAAACAACGATGGGTACCCTCCGCGGGGACCCACCCAGGGTCATAGGTCTCATCTAGAGACTCCTCAGGAAGCTTACGAGGAGTATGAACAAGAAGAAGAGCGGGCCAAAATGCCCTACCAAGGCGGAGGGGTTGCTATCCGGCCACCCCTCCATAGGCCTCAAGTCTCCCACAACCCACAACGGGAGCAAACTAAAGAGGAAGAGATTAAATCTTCAGATGCATATAAAGCACTGCTAGAGCGTTTGGAGTCTATGGAAACCAAAACTTTTGGGCCCCAAAAGCCCACGTTATGCCAACTCCGTAGTCATCCTGTGCATCCGTCAGTGCCAACACCCCCTTACCCTGAACACTTTAAGCTGCCTCAGTTGGCAATCTTTAGAGGTGAGGAGGATGCCCAAGAGCATGTGATGAGATTCTTGAGCCAATGCTTCGGCATTCAGGACAATGATGCTTTGTTATTAAGAACATTTATAACCACGTTCGTAGGCCCTGCCTCGGATTGGTTTACTCAACTACCAAAGCACAACATTAACAACTTAGATCAGTTAGTGGATGCGTTCCTCGAACGCTTCACCTTCAACACCAAGAAGAAGGCATCACTAAGTGACTTAGCCAGCCTCAGGAAGTATGAGGAAGAAACCATGGCGGCCTATGGGAATCGATGGAGGACTTTGCTTTCAAAGCTGCCATACCTCCCTCCTATGTCCGACCTCACTCAAATGTTCTCAAAGAGCTGTTTGAGATCGATCTCTATGCTATTGCAGCTGCAGCAATATGCCACCTTAGAAGAAGCTCTGGCGCAAGCCAGGATCATTGAAGAGATCAAGATACAGGATGGCGAGATAGCCAAACCTAAGAAAAAAGAGTGGACTAAGAACACTAAAATAGGGACCATGCAACAAAAACCCGCTACGGTCAATCAAGTTGCTATCAATGTCCCTAAGCCTGCACAAGTAACACAGCCCCAAAAGGCTAACTATCAGGCGGTGCCTCCTAACAACTATGACAGAGAAAATTAGAAGCAAGAACAGAGTCAGCAGCATCACCCTAGGCGACAATACACACCCTACACAGAGTCCAGGGACTCCCTGTTTGATCACTTGTCAGTGGCAAATTTGATCAACCTGCCAGAGATTCAAACCATAGACCCCAACGCCCCCAAGCCTAAGGGGTACAGGGAGGACTTGTACTGTAGGTTCCACAGATGGTAGGGACATGACCTAAATGCCTACTGGAAGTTTAAGGGCTTGGTGCAAGACCTAATTGATAACAAGACACTAGCGATGGATAATCCCGTGGCACCAAGCAATCAACAAATGGAGGTCTTTAAAGACCCCTTGCCTACTCATGCTCCATAGGCAAAGACCCTACAAGTTAATGAGATCACATAGAACTTCCCCATGCAAGGGTATGTAGGGATGATCAATATAGTGACTCGAAACAGGAGGTACCCGAGCACAAGTGCTCCTACGGCAGCTACAGGAGAGGTGCCAACAACGTCACAACCACAACAACACCTTGCACAACCTCCTCCGCCTAGACCGGTGGCCACACTTCGGACCAAACTCACTCAGAGTTTGAGGACCACCTCAGCTAGGCTCTCCATATACGAGCTCATACAACAATCAATGCCCCATCGGGAGGCTCTAATGGAGATATTGAAAGCCATCGAGTTGCAGCCCCATGAAACAAATTCTTTCAACAACTTCGTGGGACATGTCAAATGATGCACTGAGCCAGTCATCACATTTCGAGAAGACGAAGTGAAATCAGTGGTTGATGACATGGCGGATCCACCCCTGCATGTTATCGCATGGGTCAACGGGATCCCGTATAAGAGGGTGTTGATAGACACTGGCTCATCTAGTAATATCATCACAATAGTGGCCCTAAAACATCTGAAGTTGCCCGCATCTCACATCATAGCTTCCACCTACACTCTACGAGCATTCAATGATGCGATATGCTCGATAGTTGGCATGATTGTCCTACCCATCCAGGTGGGGCAAAAGACTATACCTACATTGTGCCATATTTTGGAAGGTGAGATGGCCTACAACATCTTGTTGGGTCGGCCATGGATCAGGGACATGAAGTGTGTCCCTTCGATAGCTCACCAATGTTTAAAGTATACATTTGAAGGGGAGGTGCATGTAGTCCCGGTGGACTTAGAACCCTTCAAGTATTGTAATGCGGTGCAGCTGATGCCACAATCGACCCTTCCATCAATGCATTTGGATTTCCAATTGAATCCATCTAAGCAGGGTCCGATTTCGTAGGCATCCCCGTTAGCAAGTTCTTCAAAACCCCAGTCGGGTCCATCTTCATCGTCTGGTCCTCCACCAATGATGCCACCTATGGGGGCCAAACAAAAGGACAAAGGGAAGAAACCCCTGGAAGAGGCGCAACCTTTGGAAGAGACACTGCCATCAATATCAACTATCTCTACTGAGGAGATGCCTAGCCGAATGGAAGTTGAGACTCCTAGTTCACCCGACATGGAGTGGACTCAGGGAGAACTTCCATTCCCTCCCCCTCAACCGCCAACAATCACCATTGAGATGGCCAATACGGGCCTGGGGGAGTATCTGGTGTGGAATATTGTAGCAACACCCACACTGGAGTCCATGCAGGACATGGGGAGACCTCGCCTCCCCATCGGTACTATTGTTCCCCTAGGCTACCCGCCGAACCAGACAAACTTTGTGTATGGGGGCCTTGATCATGGTACTGAACCATACATGCAAGAGGACGAAGATGAAGAGCCTTTTGCTGAAAATGTCAACTATTTGTCTAACCCGAACTTTGCTTTGAGATACCTTGGCCAATGCAATTGGCATGGATATGGGTTAGGCAGATATGAGCAAGGGGTACGTGTTCTTTGCCAACCAAGATACCAAATGCCATATGACAAGTCAGGAGTAGGGTTCAACCACCCCCTACCCTTGGACATCTTGGTGGAGAACATGCAAGGCCTAGGGATAGGCAACAAGGGGGGTTTGGCATCAGATCCATATGCCAACCCTAACACGACATATACATTGAGGGATTATCTCCCATTAATGGCAATCAACCTTGTTGACCCCCGCAATCCCTTCCCTTTGCTCGAGAGAGGAGAAAGCTCGAGGGCTCATTTTCAAGGAGGGTCTAGACAATGTCAAGAAGGGTCCTCAGAGGACGAGTCAGAGTATGACCCCTTCGAATCAAATAGCGATCACTCACAGGTGATCCCCATGGATGATTATCAAGAAAACCTCTTGACAATGTTCCCTTTAGATGCTCCAATCGAGCAAGCACCACCGCAAGACAATCAGGCCCCACCGTAGAGAGCGGAACAACCCCAATGGGGCCAGATCAATTTGCTCGAGCAAGATGAGCCTCTAATGTCACAAATAGTTGTTGGAGCCAATGAAGGCTTTTGGATCTCCGATAGTGATTATGAAGATGAAACTGAGATGGCCTATCTCAATCATATGCGACAGCAACAATACCCCTTAGAGATTAATGACATATTTGAATAGCTGAACATAGTGCCAGGGCATGAATGGTACGTAGACCCAGCACGGTGGGAACAAGTGTTGAATCCGCCACTTTGGGCATACGAAGAATACCTTCCACCCAGAGACCCTATAGCGACATCAGTGCCGAGGGTAGACCCTATCTTCCTATCCACACATAGGGCCGATCCATTCGTGCCAGTACCTCTAGAGCCAGATCCAGAGCACAGAGAACATCTAGAATGTTCGAGTCATCACACCCATGGTAATGGAGACCAAAATCATTTCATCAACATGATCTCCATTGACTTAACCACCCCCATCCACAACTCGACAGATCCAGCACAGTCATTGTATCTAGACATAGATGCCATCGACTGGGATCACGTCAATTCACCTCCATCCCCATCAGAGTACTGGCCTTTCGATGAGATGCTTCATCTCACCCCAGGGCCAACTCAGGATATCTTCCATGCTGAAGAGGAACCCGAGGTTCCCAACGCAGATTTAAACTCAGCAAATGATATCCATTTGATCCCAACTCCACACCAGTTGGAGGATGGATCCCACATGTCGGTCGAGGAGATGACTGACGTAGACATCGGCTCTGATCCAATGAATCCATAGATTATCAAGCTGGGGGTAAGCTTATCCCCCGAAGAGCAAGCCGACTACATTGCCCTTCTCAAAGAGAAGAAGGAGGTTTTTGCATGGTCATACAAAGACATGTCGGGACTAGATCCATAGCTAGTCACGCATAACCTAACGCTTGATCCGACAGTCAAGCCAGTTAAGCAAAAACTACGTAAGATGCACCCAACAGTGGCCTTAATGGTCAAAGATGAATTGCAAAAGTTGTTGGATGCACAGTTTGTCATCTGCATGGATTATCCGCCATGGCTGTCCAACATGGTGCCCGTCAAGAAGCCCGACGGGAGGATTCGCATATGCACTAATTTTTGAGATCTAAACAAAGTGAGTCCTAAGGATGATTTCCCCTTGCCAAGCATCGACGCATTGGTAGATGCTACAACAGGCCACGAAATGCTATCCCTCATGGATGGTTTCTCGGGATACAATCAGATTCGTATCAATCTCGAGGACCAACTAAAAATGGTGTTCACAATGCCTTGGGGGACATTTTGTTATAAGGTCATGCCTTTTGGCCTTAAAAATGCTGGCGCAACCTACCAACGTGCCATGACGTACATCTTCCATGATTACATGCATAAAACTTTGGAAGATTACATGGATGATTTGTTGGCCAAATCTCTTTTGCGCCCAGATCATCTCGATGACTTAAGCAAGATCCTCGATCGCCTCATGGAACATAAAGTCAGACTGAATCCCAAGAAGTGCGTATTTGGCGTCACATCTAGAAAACTCTTGGGTTTCATAGTCTCAAAGCGAGGCATCGAGGTGGACCCAAACAAAGTCAAGGCAATCCTTGAAATGCTCCCCCCAACTACCATCAAGCAGCTCAGAAGCCTACAGGGAAAGGTCACGTCAATTAAGCGCTTCATAGCGTAGCTATCTGACAAGTGCCGACCCATGAACAAATTATTGCATAAGGGGGTAGCATTTCACTGGGATGACGAGTGCCAGTCAGCCTTTGATGACATTAAACAATACTTGGCTTCACCGCCAGTATTGGCACCACCTAGACCAGGAGTGTCATTCTACTTATACATCTCAGCTATTGAGGTGGCACTAGGCGCCATGCTAGCCCAGAAAAATGAACTTCACAAAGAACAGGCTACTTATTACCTTAGTCGCACCCTGGTCAGTTATGAACTTAACTATGCATACGTTGAGAAGCTCTGCTTGGCAGTGGTGTTTGCTACCAAAAATCTATGCCACTACATGCTCAGCAATAAGACGTATGTTGTGTCTAAGGAGAATCCATTGCGGTACATGATGAGTCATACTTATCATAGTAGCCGCACGACGAAATGGATCATGTTGTTGACGGAGTTTGACATAGAGTTTATTGGACAAAAATCCATCAAAGGTCAAGTCATAGCCGATCAACTAGCAGAGGCTCCTCTCGAAGACGATCAGCCTCTGGTCATAGAACTACCCGATGATGGGGTCTTCCATGTCTCAGAATCGCCAGATTCTGATGAGCCTGAGTCACAGGCTGACATAACCCTATTTTTTGATGGTTCTAAATGTGAGCAAGGTGGTGGCACGGGAATAGTATTCTTCACACCGCAGGGCGCTCCAATGCCTCTGTCATTTAAATTAAATTTCCCATGCACCAACAACAATGCAGAGTATGAAGCCTTGCTCATAGGTCTTCAGACAACAATCACCATGAACATCAAATGATTGAACATCTTTGGTGATTCGCTGTTAATTGTCAACCAAGTCAAAGGGGTATTCCAATGCAAATGCCCAGTTCTGCAGGCCTACAAAGCCCTTGTGGACAAATTCCTGGCAAAGCTTGAATGGTACGACATCGAGGCACTCCCTCGGTCATCGAATCATTTTGTGGACACTATGGCCTCCTTGGGGTCACTAATCCCGCAAGACATTTCTGGTGATATGACAACCATTCAAGTCAAAACACTATCGCAATCCATGATGGAGCGTGCAAGCTCTGATTTGATGCCAGGAATCCACTTGATCCAGATTGAACCATCCTCGGATAAGTTCTCTCGAATCCATGATCGTCTGAATCATGCCAACTGGGGGTCCTTGTTCTCCCCTACTCCCCTTAATAGCAACACAATGCTATTCTTACAAGTTCTTTCCCGCTCAGCGTTTGCTAGGGGTGAACTTCAAGAGGGATTGGTTGTTCATACCGTCGAGGTTTCTGATCAGCAGGATTGGTATTCACCCATAAGGGATTACCTCAAGCTAGGTAACCTCCCACTTGGATTGACGCATGCCGCAAAATGATCATTCAAACAGAAAGTGGCAAAGCATGTCTTGTTAGGAGACATTTTGTACCATCACAGCTATGAAGGAATCCTCCTTCATTGCTTGGACCAGCAGGAGTCCACTTGGGCGATCGCCCAAGCGCACGATGGTACGTGCGGTGGCCACTTCAGTGGTATGGCCATCGCAAAGCGCATTCTCCGCATGGGCTATTATTGGCCATCTTTAGAGCGAGATTGTTGCGCATATGTGAGGAAGTGCATGAAGTGTCAACACCATGCTAATTTGACACACGTACCTTCCCAGGCCTTGCAGCCGATTCAATCGACTTGGCATTTTTCATAGTGGGGCTTAGATCTAATCGAAAAGATCTCCCCTGCGTCGTCAGGTCATCACACGTTTATCATAATGGCCATAGAGTACTTCACCAAGTGGGTGGAAGCAATTTCGCTTACCTCTACGACTGGACCTCGCATTGTGGAGTTCATTTTACATAACATCATATGTCATTTTGGTATTCCATCCAAGATAATCTTGGATAATGGGACGTCATTCAAGAACAAAGACGTGCGTGCTTTGACCACAAAGTACAAAATTCAGCACAGTTTTTTGACACCCTATTATCCACAGGCAAATGGGCAAGCAGAGGCGTCAAACAAAATGCTAGTCACCATCCTCAAGAAGATAGTCGTAGACAGTCATAAGGATTGGCACATTCAAATCCCACTTGCCCTATGGGCTTATCGCACTAGCATTCGGATGCCCACTGGGGCAACTCCATTTTTGCTCGTGTATGGCTCCGAGGCAGTCATGCCTCTCGAGTTGGAAATTCCTTCCCTATGCATATCAATGCAAGAGTTCATCGATGATGACACTGCATGGCAGGCCCGGTTAGACCAGCTTACGTTGCTTGATGAATGACGCGTTAATGCTCTCGAGCATTTACGTATCTATCAAGAGCGACTTAAGAAAGCATACAACATGAAAGTTCACCTGAGGGATTTTTAGGTTGGTGACTTGGTCTTAAAAGAGAACCAACATAACTCTAGTTTGCCATCCCATCTAAGGGACAAGTTCACGGCAAACTGGTTAGGTCCCTATATAATTGATAGTAAAATAGGACCTGGAACATACCGGCTAGCCTCTCTTGATGGAATCAAGGAACTAGAACCCTTGAACATCAGTCATTTGTGGCCATTCCATATCTAAAAGAGCCATAGCCCAAACAAAATGCTCCAAGGATTCCCATAATCGCTTTCAACCCAAATGCTCCAAGGATTCCCATAATCACTTGGTCAACCCAAAATGCTCCAAGGATTCCCATAATCGCTTGGTCAACCCCAAAAGCTCCAAGGATTCCCATAATCGCTTGGTCAACCCAAAATGCTCCAAGGATTCCTACAATCGCTTGGTCAACCCCAAAATGCTCCAAGGGTTCCCACAATCGCTTGGTCAAAAATAAGAAAATTCAAAAAACAATAAAATCATCAAAAATAACAAAAATTTGCATTTCCTTTCCATGCATACTCACAATCATCACAACAATAAAGAGATATTTTTGCATCTCATCTCCATATTCAATAAAATCAATCCATCAAAAACACAAAAATATATAGCTGCATTAAGCATCGCATCCATACATTACATATTTGTGGTCATAAAGGTCAAGGCACCATAGACTGTAATTACTTGGCAAAACCATCATTTTCCACATTTTTCCACTTTATCAATAATTCATCGCAAATAAACGCCATTCACATCATTTCACCATATCATAGTCGGTTGTCTTCTAATGTATCAAGAGTTTTCATCCTTCAGTCGTCATTAGCTTTCTAGCCACGTACTGTACCAAGTCAGACAGATTTTACAAAGGTAGAGCTCTACTTGGATCACACCTTGTTACGTAGCATCCCAACACAAATTAAAACACATAAAAATTCCCAAGTTGTGTGAATGAAAGATGAAACCCGCAAAGCAATCCAGGTCACCATAAGCGAAATGGTTATCTTGCTCATCCCCCTGTGCGAATGACCCCAAGAATGCTGAGAGTTGGCAAAAGGACAAGCATCTTCCCTACCCAATTCCCCAAGAATCCCAAGTTCTCAAAAAGTTGCAAACATCATAAAATTTTGCAAAAAGTCAAAACTCTAAAAATTTGACATCACCACCAAAGTGCATACATCAAAAGGCACATACAATAGTGATTCTCATCACTCAAAATTCAAATCCCTTGCTCAAAAGAAAAAATAATAAAAAATAAATAGTGATTTTTATCACTACAAAAGAGCAAGTATCCCAATACAATTGAAGAAAAGAAGGGAGTCGAACTTGAATCCCTGGAACTCTCAGCATTCAGAAGGTCATGAGGCAAACCTCAATACTGGTTTGGTGGATAGCCTATCGGTCATCGGTGGTAAACCTCCCGCATGACGATATATCTGTCACATTAACTCGTGTACAGATCAATGTTTGCATGTGGATGAGCTAGCTTATGGTATCCTAGATAGCACCGTAGATTAATCTGACTAAATACAACAAAGGAAGTTAGTGGAGCTAATTAGGTGATCCTCAATATAGGTTTGGTTGACAACCTATCTGGCACTGGCGGTATCCTGACAAATACCACATAAATGAACTCAATTGCACACACAGGGATGTGAAATAACTTGGTCAAAGACAAGTCCGATTCATACCTTGTTCAAAAGTCTTGTAAGATAAAGTACAGTCATGGCTAGTTAGTTAAAAATGTCTGAGTCTCAAAAAACCTTAACTACATTCTAAACCAACTGTGCTATCTTTCATCCTCGCATTACCATCAAAAAATACAAAAACAACATGTATACATGAAAAGTCATTTACCACAACAATCGCCTAGGACAAAAAGCCATAAAGTTCTAAACAGTCTATGGTGCCCTCGCCAAACAACACAAATTCAATTCATCCATTCCATTTGCATATCACATATAAATAAAAAACATTTGCATTTCATCAAAACATAGGCATCCATCAATATAAATTAACATGCATACATCCATATTCATCAATCATCATGCATAACATCAAATCATGACATGTGCACAAATAAAAGAAAGTCATTTGTATATATCATCAAAATTGCCCGTAGGCTACAATGAACCGGTCCTATGACCCCACAACAAAATCCAAAAGCTCAAAAATCCCCAAAGCCTAAGGCATCGGCCACCATGATCACGCAGGATCGGTGCGACGGGAACTACCCCCCATGGTGTGGGTCCTATGGGACCCCTCAGGGTGGCTACTGCTAGCCCCCACATCATGCCTACTACCCCCTCCCTCATCCAATCACCTATGATGAGATGATGCTGACTGCTCAGTATCACTACCCCTCATCCGATGCGAAGAGCCACCTCCAGAGGGCTCAGGTACCCGCCCCCGAGGTGGATGATCTCTCCCTCCAAATCCATCCGGTGCCGACACCACTCTGCCTCCCACCGATGGTACATCACTACTACATCATCGTGCTATGCCAGCTACATCCGTAGGAGGTCCCTCTCCCATGCAGCATCGGTATCCCCCTCCTACCGATGGTGCGCAGCCCATGCATTCTCCCGCTCCGCTAGCTGGGCCCGCAAGAGATCCCTCTCTTGCAGAGCCTCCCCTAGCTCCTCATCTCACCTCCGTAGTAGCCCCACCAACCATGCATTCTCAGCATGCACCCCTGCCTTCGCATCCTCTGCCACTGCCTGGTGCATAGGCGAATCTAGGACTACAGCCTGCTCTGGCTCCCACTACTCCGGGGCATCCTGCATCTCCGGCTGATATGAAGCACCATAATCCGCACCCACATCATCTACCTCCACCATGTCCGCATCCTCTAGCGGAGCACCCCAATCATCTCCTGGTGCCTCGACACCCTCCCCACCTTCTGCTGCTACCTCTGCGCCTCCCAATGGCCCCTCTCCCCACCATCACCGTAGTATCCACCACTGGTCATACTCCACGGTAGTCCCGATGTCATCCACATCTAGGACATCAATCACCATATCTGAATCCTCGCCAAGTGGCATGATGACTAGCCGGTCTAGAGTCCTCTCGTCCCCCCAATATCGATAGACCACGGGCTCACCAGGAAACCCCTAGCGCACCCCAAACTATCATGTCACCCGACTATAAGGGAAGAACTCCTGCTCGGTCCCATGCCACCCAATCAGCCACCACTCCCTGCGTACCCATCGAAGCCACTCTCCAGCCTCAGGCCAGGCTGGACAGTCCCGATAGGGGCACCAAAACACCTCCCCTGGAGCAAGCCGAGCGAAGGCATCGACATAGTGCCCTACGACACCTGCCCACCACCGACTCTATCCCTACTCCTCAGACCACTACCATAGAGCCACGTAACCTATATCCTTATCCACCATCTCCACTCGAGTCATCCATGGTAACCCCATTGGCCTCTCCACCGCTATGTGCTGCCAAGCCCAGCTCTGCAATAGATAGCTATAGCTGATCCCCTTTCGCCTTCGACAGCGGACCTCGTACAACTCACCATAGAGCTGTGCCAGCAGTGTCTGTCCCCACCTCATGATCAAAGGCTCATGCATCGAACACTCAACCAACCGATAGACCACCTCTAGCAGGTTCCATGGGAACCTCACGCCTGACGAGTCAGGTAGCAGCATGTTGGAAATGAGGCCCATGAGTACTGTGTGCCTCACTCCCAACACACCCCTCTCAAGCCACCATCGAACTAAGATCCTACCCATCTGACAGTCAACCTCTACCCTCTCCACCGGACCATCCACCCCCAACTCCTCCCCATGCTCGAAGTAGCGTGTCAGCACTACTGTCTGCTGATCCTGCGGTGTCGTCTTGATCGGCAATCCATCTATCGAAATCTCAAAATTCGATAGACATCCTCTAACGTAACCGTCATCTCCCTTTTGGGAGATGGAAGGTATTAGTCCGAGGATCCCACAAGTTGATCAGGGCCATCAGATAAGCCCGATCCCCGACCACAGGCTCCAGCCGAGCCACCTGCTTGAGCCCAAGGGCATCAAGCCATTCCCAGTCAGCCACAGCTAGCGCCTCCCACGCTTCAACGAAAATAGTAGGCACACGATACCGGCTCTTCACAACCTGCAAAAGAAAACAAAATAAACACATTAAAATCATGAAAAAAAAGTGTAATAAAATAAAAAAGAATGATAAAATTCAAACAAAATAAAAAATTTTTATAAAAACAAAAACAAAGAACGGAAAAAAAAAAAAAACTATGTTTAACACTAAGTTTTTAAAGCTCAATTTTACCATAAGTTTTTAAACTCAGTTTTGATCTTTGTTTAACTAGGGTTAGCCTACGTTTTTTAGCTAAGTTTCGATTTTTGTTAGCCTAGGGTTTCTGTTAGTTTACAAAAAATGAACACAAACAAACATGGTTTCCACTAGGATTTCAACCTACCTTTTAATGAAGCCATACCAAAAACAAATAAACACATTCATTTCACTAAGGTTTTTCATTTTTACATTTGAAAAACAAAATACAAAAAAAGAAGCAAAAAATAACTTGCGGTTTTAAAACTGTAATACAAAAAACTAATAAAGAGGAAGTTCACTTACTGGTCTCGCTTCGGCTCCACCGCTCGATCCGGTCCATGAACTCATGGTGGCAGGAAAATTTGGCAGCGCTTCGCTTCGCAGAATTGACCTCCTCCTCCTCAGAGCTCCAAATCGCCAGAAAAAACAAGTGCAAATGAGCCCAAAACCTAGTTTTGGCCTTTAAATAGGCTTTTTGAGCCTGTAATCGTTCCTCCCTGGGATGAGCACTCTGGTTAGCACTCGTCCCACCCTGGAATGAATGCTCAATAGGAATTCGTCCCACCCAGGGACGAATACAGAGCAAACATTTCAAAAATAGCAAAAATGCACAAAAATGTACCAAAAACAACAATAAAACTGTCCAATGAGAGTGCTTTTGCACTTGACATTCCGGGCATGCAAAACAGATGTCGGGGTCACAAATCCTCACTATCCTACTCCCTAAGAAGGCTATCATAGCCGGACCACTCCACGGGAGGATGGATTTTTGAGAATTTCATCCCCCAACGACGTCGCAAAACGGGTCCGCACCCAACCAAAATAGCAATAACATTGCCGAACGAAGGCGCCTTTGTGCCTGACATTCTTGGCATCCAAGATAGACGTTGGGGTTACAAACTGTCACTATCCTACTCCCTAAGAAGGCCACCATGGCCGGACCGCTCCACGGGAAGACGGATTTTTGCCAATTTTAGCCCCAAAAAGCGTCACCAAAAGGGTTAACACCCACCAAAAATAGGTCTAAATGTCGGGAAACTGCACACACATTTAACGCTAAACATCTGAAGGCACCCTTACACAAGTCATCTTGGGTCAAGCGACTCGTCGCTTTTCTCATGCAGGTCATTCCCTCATCGATTCGTCGCTTGAGGGGGTAGTCACACTTAGTCGCCAATCAACAAATACACACCCAATCATGGAAATGGCATGCATTCAAAGAATCATTGACAAAGACAATTACGCCCCTGCTTGGGGCAGCAAACAAGCAATAATCACAAGCTGATCAATCACTTGGCATTCATGAATCATGAACTCAAGGTTCCCACAGACAAAAGGTTGCGCCCTTTGCCTATTCATGACTGATCAATGTCCAAGCTCAAGTAACACCTCACCGAAAAAGGTTAACACTTGAATTGAGTTCCTTCGCTCGTCAGAAGCAAGGATTCAAGAATGCATGCCCCTTTCCATACTTGGGGCATCCAAAGTTGGTTAGGTTACTAAGAAACCCTAATCATTAGTGCTTTGGTTATCTATTTTTTGCTCGATGCTGCGCCTTGCATAACGCATCCCAAAAAGGGGCATCTATAGACACCAAAACAACACCAATCCGATTATGTGACTGCAAACACTGATCGCATTGACACACACAGCCCCAAGGGCAGCCCCTAGAGGTCAAACAGTGGTCCTAACCACTCTCACAGTAGTTTTGGAAGGTCAAGAGTCAATTTGGCACCTTCAGGCACTTTGCTCAGTACTCGTTTCACCCAGGGATGATTTCAAACTGGGATTCGCCCTACCCAGGGATGAATACAAGTATTCGCTCCAGGGTGGGGTGAATTGCAGGTTTGATGGGAAAAAAGTCAAATCTTGACAAATGGCAGCTCAGATCCGCCACTTAACGCTTCCTTCATCGCATGGGAGTGTGGGTGAGCATTTTCGAGCGTTAGAGGCAGTTGCAAGGGCAGTCATGAAGTCCCTAATCAGGGAGGAATCCCCCTCCCCCTGAGAGGGCATGATTGCCAAGTGGCGCCTCTGCATGCCCAATGCAAGAGACCTCCAGGTCTATAAATTGGTGAGTTTCCTCACCCCAAAAAGAGACAAAGAAGGAGCATTTTTGAGCAACGAAGTGCTGCCATTTTACTTCCCCATACGCCCCTAGTTGATTTGTGCCTTTCACATCCGTGATCTCTTTTAGAGAGGAGGTCATTGGGTGACCATTGGAAGGATGAATCTTGAGCCCAAAACCCGACATTTGACCACAGTATACCACCCAATTTTCCGACAACACTTTACAAGAGATTTTGGACTCATCCCAAGTGGATTGGTGCCAAAATCAGGCCCCAAACGGTGGGCGGCCTGCCCAGGTGCCCCGCACTGCTGCAGGTCTAATCGTCCCTTTTAGGAACGATTAGGAATCTATGGTCGATTTCTCTTTCTATCATTTTCATTTTGCATTTCATCTTATGCTGCTTAGATAGTTTGCAATTTTGATTTCATAGCATTTTGAGCAAATCTTATCATGTTTCATCATTTTTTTGTCTTTACTAACTTGCAGAGGGCATCATCAAAATTCGGGTGTTAGAGGCCAAATTGGGGAAATCTGACCATCTGGGTCATCCCAAAATGCCCCCAATTAGCTAACCCCCACTTTTGCAGGAGATTTGGAGTTGTCCAGATGTGACATTTTGAGCGGTGCTATCTGGCATTTTGTTGCAGGTCTATTCGTCCCGCCCCGGAGCGAATTCAAATCTGTGAGGAATTTCCCGACTGTTCCATTTGCAGTGTTTTCTTTGTGAGGTCCTGATGCCCCTGTCAAATTTTTAGATCATTTGGATATATGTTAGTTATCGTTTTATTTATTCTTTGCATGCATTAATCGTAGGCTTGGGGATTGCATGTTTCATCTCATCCGCAGGTGCTACTGACCGTTTCTTGTTTCCTTGAGCATAGGATCTGGACGTTAGAGGAGCAGCAAGGAGTCAAGACTCATCAACGCAAGCGGCGGTGACGTTTTGGTCCGCCCATCTTACATGTGGGCACGCGAAAGAAGGATGGCTATCCATGGATGTAACCAAGAAACAAATTTAACGCTCCTCGCCCCTAAAAAGGGAGGAGGCGAATTGTAACCGAATTCCAAAACATATCAATAAAAGAAAGGGTTGTTCTCCGCATTGGCTTTTCATTTGGGTTTCAATTCGTTTATGCTTTTCCTATTTCATGCATTTTCAATTCGTAGGATTTAACGTTAAGTTTAGTCCCATTTTGCATCATACTTGGAGCTTTTCCTTTTTTTGTTTCCGTATCCTCGTGCTTTCAGTAGATAGTCATACTTGTTTAGATGATTACAAGTCTACAAAACTTAGTGAACAAACATTGATATTAATCTGAAGATAATATTTGAACTTGAGTGTTATTGTTAATGGTTAATAGTTGAGGATTATGATAACTTAGTATTTTTCCAGTAACGTGTAGTTTCAAAAAATAAAAATACTTGTGTTAGTAAGAAACATCGTTCTTGGATATGTTTTTGTTTGTTGTATATTTCTCGGTAGAGTAAATACACTTGAAAATGTTATGAATTGGATAAATTATGAATAGAATGAAATGACATGAAATATTATTAAGTGTTGTGTGATTTTGGATGTTTGAATGCATGGGAAAATTTAAATAATGCATACATAGTTAGATGCATTCATATGGAAGTGAGCCTTTATGATCCACATTGAACTCCACTCAAGACTTTGGTCACTGATTTGAATAGCGGGAGAGAAGATCTTGAGATGGACATTAGTTTGGTAACCTCCCTTACGTAATTTTAGAGATGTAGCAGTTAGTAGAACTTAATTTTTGAATTAAAAGGGAAGGCGTCAACATTGTGAGTGTCAAGAAAATAGTTACCTTATGGAATTTGGGCTATTGGCAAGGACATTTGTATTTGGTACATGTATTGTGAACCGGGTCATGTAGAGGAGTGCCTATTGAAGTGTTAAATTATTATTACTGCCCAGGTGTTTAGCAAAGTACGATAATAACATTCCTTGTATATTAGAAAAATGAGACTGAAAATTATAGAGAGTTAATAACCTTGTAAGCAAAATTTCTTTATATAAGAATGATGCAATAGTCTAATTACCTTGAATATTAATGTAAAAATTATTGAATACGTTATTTTACTTTCTATGTAAGTTTCACATAAATTTACTTTGGTAAAGTTTAATATGGTAACTTCTAAAATTATGTTTGTGATAATTCCTTAAAACATCTATGTTTGGAACCAAAAATTATATGTAAATAAAAAATAGTATTTTCCAAATAGTGTTCTTTTGTGACTACAATTTTGGAATACTAAAAATAATTTAGTAGTAATACCAACTTGTTGTGTAGTTCAAGTGAAATTTGGAAACACTTAAATCTATGTTGATCATAAAATGAACCTTTTGTTTTCAAAAAATTTTGAAGGACGATTGGAAACAACATAACCTCATTATATATCTATAATCTTAAAAATGGAGTGTTATCTACAGACCAAATATTACGATACATAAAAATATATTTGTCATGCTAAAAGTATTAAAGCAAGATCATATACCAACGTGGTTAGATATATATATATATATATATAATACATATATATATATATATATATATATATATATATATATATATATATATATATATATATATATATATATATATATATATATAAAAGAGAATTATTAGTAGCTTAATAAATGGATATTTCTAAAGAGTAACCTAAGAATTTTAGGTGGAAATGCATCTCTTGGATAACTTCTTTAATAGCAAAGAAATTATGGTAATCATTTCCCTTATAACTCTATTTTAAACTGAAGTAGGAGTCCATATGAAATTATTTGGACATCCGAATTAACTAAGTGGTAGTATCGTTGGTTACCTTTGATGGTATGGAAAAAAATGAAACCATGTGAATTATCCTACCAATACTTGTGATTGGTTGTTCGAAGCAGAAAACCATAACCAAGGGGAAACATTTATTTTATATTTTATATTTGGGGGCTATATAGAGGGAGTTCTATCATAGAATAGCTCTAGCATTGATAGTATATTAATCTAAATTTTTATTATTATTCATATTTGTTAATGAGATGCTTGTTGGAATTGTAATCCTAAAGAAAACTATGGCTATCTAGAGACATGGAAAACTAGGACAATATACCAAAATTATATTGCATTAAAAACCTCGTATTATTTAATTGCATAACATGGTAAACCATAACCTTTTT
Organism: Wollemia nobilis; assembly: GCA_028583015.1. Classification (NCBI taxonomy): domain Eukaryota; kingdom Viridiplantae; phylum Streptophyta; class Pinopsida; order Araucariales; family Araucariaceae; genus Wollemia; species Wollemia nobilis. The sequence continues at coordinate 13,942 of JAQPPZ010006165.1, read as the reverse complement.
ATAATTTTAAATAATATCATCAAGAAGGATGAATCATGAATACCCAATGATATTGGGGTGCAATAATGCACACAACTAATTTTGAAGCAACTGTAGTCTAACAAAATTGGTTTGGATAAGTGACTAGGTCAGAACTTATAATAGGAGGGTGGTATGGGACACCATCCCTAGGTTGTTGTTTGGATAGTACTGTGATAGATCTCATACTCATTTAACTTAGCTAGAATAACCATAGGTTTGGTATGGGATAAACCATTATGAGTTATAATGAGTATGTGTGATGAAGTCCAAGGTCAGGGTATTGACATGGCACTAACCAGCTTCGGGAAGGGGATCCCTAGTTAGTCACAGAGACATTTATATGCTAATTTATTTCATATCAATTTTAAAATAGGTGAACTAGTTAGTCAAAGGTTCAGTATGATAAGGAATGGAGAAGCAAGCATCCACCCTCTAGGTGTTATAGACATTAGAGGATAACCCATGTTATGGTTCAATTGTCATACATGAATACATGTACATCAAATGAGGACAATCAAAACTACAAAATGGCACCTTTAATAGGATTTAGCCGATCTCATCCACTTGCGTGGCTATCTGTAGTAGTCTTGAACCCAAAAGTTTTTTGAAATTCTTGTACTATTTAATTCTATACAAAAACAAACTCATTGGGTGAAATAAATTGCTATGAACATGAATGTAATTTCTAAGAATATGGAAACATATTTAGGGCTGAAACGATAAATGTTTTAAAAAAAATGTGAATTTACTTGTTTTACTTTGTGGTGCAACTAGGTGAGTAGACCAAGGTTGTTACACATGGTATCAGAGCAAAAGAGATTCTAAGTTATAGACTCTTATTGAGAAATATGTTTAAGTATCATTTAAACCTACTAATTTTTCTATTTCACCTAAAGGTCAATGGTACAAATGCTACAAGATGGATCTTCAGGGAATCATGTGGGAGGAAAGGAGGAAGAAACCACCACAGGACCTACTAGGGGACCAAGGTCTAGATTAAGATGATAAGGTCCTTAATGTGAAATAAGGATGACATGATTGAATGAACCTCCTCCCAATGAACCTATCAAATATGGGAAAAATCTTGCAAAAGTTGTTCAATTATTGCAAACTCACATGGAACAACAAAGGGAAGAGATGACCTAATAGAAAACTCATATAGCCCAGTAGCAAGAATTTATTTCTCAACAATAGTGTTCATAGAAGACTTAGCTAGGGGAAGAGACACTAGATTATGTAGGGTAGAGGAACCACCTAGGGAACCTGAGGGATCTAGTACTAGAAGGGCCAGGGTGAGTAAAGAGTTGAACAAAAACTTGAAAAAGGTTGTAATATCCAAGTTTAATGGAACGGGTGAGGGAGATTCAGTGTAAAACTAACTAAGTGAACTAGAGTCATACTTTTCTCTAGTAGTTTTATCCTTTGAATCTAATATTGCATTAGTAGTTATGCACATGACTAAAGTAGCCCTTTATTGGTAGAAATCATATAAGAAAGGGCATAAAATTAAAGTTGCAAACTTAGATGGGAGGATTTTTCCAAAGAATTCAAGGATAGATTCTTGACTAAGCAATATTATGTGGAGAAATTTGGGGAGTTTTCTAATTTGCATCAAGAAAATATGTCAGTGTGATATTACCACCAAAATTTCATTCAATTATTGAAATATGCATCTCAATATGAAAGTAATGATGAAACGAAGACTCAAAAATTCATTCTAGGATTGCATCCTAGAATTATAATGTTGGTAAATATGCACAACCCCAATATATTTTTTGTTACCTTTGATTTTCCAAGAAAAGTGAAAGCCAATCAGGAAAACTAGAAAGGCATATTTTAACAACCAAAAGCTATTTTATAAGAAAAATGATGAACTCAAGAAGTAAAAAAGTGTTCGATTTATGATATGGGATAAATATCAATATAAGAAACCCAAATGAGGAAAGTAAAGTAAGCAAGGTGATAAAAATAAACCTAACTATCAAGGTGGAAATTCCAAAAGGGATGGTAAAGAGTTTTCCAAAAGGTAGGACCATAAACCAATAGGTCAGGAAAGGGCTAGGGAAACGATGTCACTAGATAGAAATGATAATAGTAATAGAGGAAATAGAGCTCCACCAAATGAATGTTATATATGTCAAGGAGCTCATTATGCCAAAAAATACCCTCATAGAGCTGATCGACATCAAAAATCCCCAGAAGAGGTAACCCACAAGATTTTTGCAGCCATGGGTAGTTTTGAACTTGATGGTCAGATTACTCCTTTCTTAATAAAAGGAATTTTTTTGATAGATATGTGCAAATTTTGATAGATAGAGGATCAATTGATATTTGTATTTCTACTAAATTAGTGAGGGACAAACCTGTTAGATGTGGATTTTTTGCCAATGGTTGGAAGTTTGAGTATGGGTTAGGACAAACCTACCAAGTTAACCAATGCATGTTTGACCCTCACATCACTTTACCACAAGAAAAAACTAATTGGCATCCCTATGTGGTACCTTTGTATTTGTTTGATATCATTTTGAAAGTTGACTAGTTAAAGGTGCATAAGGCTCTTCTGAATTTTGAAGAGAGATGGGTAGAATTTTTGCATGAGTCTAATCAAATGGTTAGGATTTGTTGTAGTCAAAGTGAAGTTAAACCACATTTACTATCTGAAATGTAGATAAAAAAAGTTATTAGGAATAAGGGAATGGTTTTCATAGTTAATATGAATAAGAAAGAAGATAAGAAAATGGAGTCTGATCTCTTCCAAAATATCCTATGTTGGAAGAATTTAAGGATGTGTTTCCTAAGGATCTACCAGGATTACCTCCTAAAAGAGAATTTGTTTTTTCTATTGAGTTGTTACCGAGGCCTACACCTATTGCAAAAGCACCATATACAATGACCCCCATTGAGCTACAAGATCTCAAAATGTAACTCCAGGATTTTCTAGAAAAATAGCTAATCAAGCCAAGTGTGTCACCTTGGGGAGCTCCTATCTTGTTTTTTAAAAAGAAATATGGCACCTTGAGAATGTGCATAAATTATAAGATGTTGAATAAGGTTACTATAAAAAATAGGTACTTGTTACCTAGAATTGATGATTTATTTGATCAATTGAAAGGAGCAACCATCTTCTCAAAGATTGACTTAAGATCTAGGTTATCATAAATTGAAAATACGAGAAGAATACACCTCAAAAAAAACATTTAGAAGAAGGTATGGACATTTTGAATTTATTGTTCTAACTTTTGGGCTAACTAACTACCCAACCACATTCATGAATCTCATGAATAACATATTTATAGAGCAATTGGATAGATTTATACTCATGTTTTTGGATGACATACTGATCTATTCCAAGAATAAGGAGGAACATGATCAACATATGAGAATTATGCTTGATATTCTTAGAAAGAATCAATTATATGGAAATTTATCAAAATGTGAGTTTTACACTATGCAAGTACAATATCTGGGATACATTGTCTCTACTAAAGGAATTACAATAGATCCTAAGAAAATATAGGCAATTGTTGATTGGCCAACACCTACTAATGTAATAGATGTGTGAAGCTTTATGGGAATTGTAGGATATTATAGGTGATTCATTAGAGGATTTTCAAGAATTGCCCAACCTATAACAAATATTCAAAGGAAAGGTAAATCCTTTAAGTGGATAAAACAATGCGATGAGGCTTTTCAAGTTTTGAAATAAATTTTGACAACCACACTGATATTGTAATTTCATGATCCTAATAGGTAGTTTACATTGTGCACAAACACATCAATTGAATAATTAGGTGGAGTTTTGACCTTATATGACATAGTTATTACCTATGAGTCTTGTAAATATAAGAAGCATGAGGTAAATTATGCCACTTGTGATTTGGAGTTGGCAACGGTTGTGCATGCCCTAAAAATTTAGAGATATTTTTTATTGGGAAAACCATTTGAAATGAAAATAGATCACCAAAGTCTAATATATATATTCACTCATCCCTTATTACATGCCAAGAAAATACGTTGGATGGAATTTCTAGTAGAATACAATTTTTGCATTGAGTATATCAAGGGTAAGGAAAATAAGGTCATTGATGCTCTAAGTAGAAGAGGGTGTATTACTACAATGATAAAATTTCATTATGATTTGTTAGACCAAATTAAAGTATTACAATAAAAATATGAATTTTGTTAGTCTTGTTATGATAGAGTTGAGCAAGAACCGAGAAAATATGTAGATTTTGTGTTTAAAAATGATCTATTGTATTATAAGAACAGGTTAGTAGTTCCAATAATTGATGGGTTGAGAGAAAAATCCTTAATGAATCTCACAATACTCCTTATTCTACGCACCCGGGAGGGGAAAAAATGCACAAGAATTTGAGAAAAACTTATTTTTGGCTAGGAATGAAAAAGGATATCACTAATTATGTGGTTAGATATTTAGAGTGCCAAAGAGTGAAATCATAACATCTATATCTAGCTGGAAAGATGTACCCACATGCAATACCTACACAAAAATGGTAGGTGGTATCAATGGATTTTATAGTGGGATTGCCTAAAATAAGGTTCATGCATAACATAATCTTGGTAGTTGTGGATAAGTTAACTAAGGTTGCACATTTTATACCAAAAAATGTGCAATATGATGCACCTTTAATGACAAATAATTTTTCTAGGAAAGTGGTAATACTACATAAATTTCTAGAGGTTATAATATCTTATAGATATTCTGTCTTTACCTTTGCATTTTGGAAAGCATTGCATGAAGCATTAGGAGTAAAATTGCATATTAGTATTCCTTATCACCCTAAGACAAATGGGTAAACCGAGAGGGTGCATCAAGTATTGGAAGATATGCTAAGAATATACTGCATAGATCAGCATACAAATTGGGAAGACTATTTATACCTAGTGGAATTTGCATATAATAATAGTTACCATTATTCACTAGGTATTGTACCTTTTGAAGTCCTATATGGGAGAATATGCAAAACTCCCTTATCATGGGATGATATGAAGGATCACGTAGTTATCAGAATAGAAATATTAAAATAAATAGAATATAATTTGAAAAGAATTCAACAAAAGCTTAAAGAGGCCACAAATCACTATAAAAGCTATGCGGACCTCAAAAGAACATCGAGGGAATATTCTATGGGAGACAAGGTATTCTTAAGGTTGAAATCAACTAAAAGTTCCATAAAATATTCCAAACTTGATTCCAGATATGTGGTTCCATTTGAAATTGTGGCCAAGATGAGCCTTGTTGCTTATAGACTTGCTCTACCACCAAGCCTATCCAAAATTCACAATGTCTTCCATGTGTCCCTCTTTAGAAAATATATTCCTCATCCTACTCATATTTTGTATATTTCCAAATTGTAGATGACCAATCCACTAAATATTGAGGTTGGACCTATTTGCATACTTGGTTTTACAAACAAGAATCTAAGGAAGAGAAGTATAAAGCAATGTCGGGTTCAATAGGGCCACTACTCATATAGAAACACCATGTGGGAGGATGTTGCATATATGCAACAACAATTTTCTTATCTATTTGAGTAGATATAAATATTTTCAAAAAAAATCATATGATTTGATGATTACATATATATATATATATATATATATATATAAACTAATATGAGACTAGATACTGAGTAGAGTAGTTTATATTTGATTAAGTTACTGAGTAGAGTAGCTTATATATGTTTGCATTACTAAGTAAAGTAATTTTAAGCATGTGATGATGTATGTTTTAATTTAAAGTAGTATGACATATTATATGCTATGATTATATGTCCCAATGTAAATAATTGTGAATCTGTGATGATTATGATAATTGAGATATTTTTGTGTGAAATGAGAGCAATGAATTTGTTTGATTTATTTTAGCAATTGTAAAAAAAATATTTCTTTTGAATAACCTTATTTAAAACACAGGGACTATGTTTGATTCTAGTGGGAGAGGATGTAATGACCCTCCTAACACGATATATGCTTATAGATAAAGGTAATGGAGTATACTTACCTTCTTCTTGGAAAAGTGGTACTACTAATGGTTTTATGTATGCATGACTAGGGGAAATCCTTCGATTTATAGAGAAGGGTCAACGAAATAAGGTAAGTGGGGAAAGTATTATTGGCTCGTGAGTACATGGATGCTCACACTCCAAACATAATATAGGTGCACTGCAAAAATATTTGCATTATTGTGTGAGTTATATTTGAATGTTTGTTGTCTTATTGTTTAAAGCTAAAATGATATATGCATATAATTTGGATGGCAATGAATATGCCTTGTGTGTGGGATCCACTTGCTATTTTAATTTGTTTGGGATTTTTTTGTTTTAAATAAAATGACCTCTTTATGTGGAGCATGGAGTGACTTGAATGGAATAATGTATTTTACCTTTAAATAGTTTGGCCTTTGCTTGATTGATGTCAATAAAAGCATCGTGAACATAAGAAGTCAATTTAATGTTTTATTTTGTATTTAATATTTGTTTCTTTTTGGAAATTATAAAAGGTTTATTTAAGAACTAAATTAGAATTAGATGAAATCAAAAGCAAGATAAAATAGATGTTTCTCACATCTTAAATGAACATATAGCTAAAAAAAGGTGTGCATTTTGTCAAATAATGGTAGATCAACATGGAGTTTTAATGAATGTCATAAATGTCGGTAACAAGAATAAGCATTCATAATTACTACAATATATTTTCTTAATTCTAGGGGAAATAGGTAAAAGGAGTGGAGGATGAAGAAATATTCATCTTCTTTAGGACAAGTGCATAAGAGAGGATGAAGAAGAATACTTGGATACTGTTTTAGTTTGCACAAGGAAGTTGGATTATTGAAAGCAAGTTACAAGTTGAGAATTAATATTACTTGTTTATTGATTGTAAACCTTAATTTTCTTTCATTTTAAAAGAAAATAAGTCTTGTGTTGCTTGTTTTTTGAATGTTTGATTTTGGAATGGCATTGTATCACTTTTCAATGGATGAATATCCTTGCTAAATCCTTTTTCTGGGAAAGAAACAATGATGTTGTGATGGTGAATTCCAATTGTTTATATTTTACATTAGTAGTTAGTCATGCATGTTTATATGACTACAATTCTACAAAAAATAGTGAAGAAGCATTGATATTAATATGAAGATAATATTTGAACCTAAGTTTTATTGTTAATGGTTAATAGTTGAGGATTATAATGACTCAGTATTATTCCTATAACCTGCATAGTTTTAGTGAATGAAAATATTTTTGTTAGTAAGAAACATCTTTCTTGGATATATTTTTGTATGTTGTGTACTTCTCAGTAGGGTAAATACACTTGAAAATTGTTATGCATTGGATAAATTCTAAATAGAATGAAAGCACACGAAATATTATTTTTTGTTCAAACTATGACACTAAGAGGGGGGGTGAATCAATGTAGCTTAAAATTTCAATGCACAAAGTAAAAAAATCAAACACACAAAACATTCAACACAAAATCCAGTATGTAACGTGGTTCACCATTTTGGCTACATCCACAAAAATGACTGCTTGGATCTACTATCCAAATCTAGCCTTTGCAAAGCAAAGCTTTACAAAAATTTTACCAAAACCCACTGGAAATAAATACACCGATCTACCTCACTTTATCAGCACCAACCCCTATTCCAAGCACCCACTTGGTATTCAAAAATTTGATTAGCAAATTGACATAAAAATACCTTCTCTAATCACAAAACCCTGTTTGATATGTGGTTTTCTTCTTCTCTTCCTTGTTGCACCTTTTATCATCACTCTCTACTTATTATTCATTGAATCTCACTGCACTTCCTCCTAGTCACTCTACACTTCTCTATATTGTGTCATGATATTCTCATACTCCATCAAATCACACAACACATTCCTTCTCATTTCCCCAAAATAAAAAACCAAAGTTCTTTTTCTTTTCTTTTGGAACTCTGCATATGTTTAGATCATAACTGTAGATTTCAATTTTTTTCTCTTCTTCACCAATATCTCCTTAAATCTATTTCTACACATATAACATACCTTAAAAAGTGCTCTCTTTCAATAAAATACCTTAACAACTTCTAGAGTTCAATGTAACTATATGTTTACCACCTGCATTCTCAGATTTCAAAACTAAAATTGGAAAGTCACATCTTTTTAATGTTGTAACTATTTGCATTCTAAGAATACAACGAACTAAGATAATCTATCCATTTCAAAATTATAACTACCAGAATCTACCCATTTCTTGTATAATAATGGATTTCTTATATATACAATACTAAATTCAAACACTATCGTGCTTTTCTTTACAATATTGTCAATGCCAATAGATAAGCACGCATCCTCTCCTACAAGACCATTATCAAATTTTGTCAAACAATTTCCAAATTGTATGCACCATTTTACTACTAAAATCCAAAAACATGCACTCTTCCATCGTATATATATATAGTCTGCCAAATTCTTCTATGCATGCAACCATGTCATCTCCCAAAATCATGTTACTGGGATTCAAATAATAATGAACTATTTGTGCATTCCTTGTGTTACTTCCATGATTGTTTCTTCTTAACTATTCACTTAATTTTAATTTAAAAATATCTTCCCATTGAGAATGTAACTAGCGTTGCAAATATTAAGTATGTATCACTGTTTCATGTTGGATAGACTTCGTGAGAGCTTTGGAAATATTTCTTCTTTGCAAACATTGTCTTATTTTCAAATATTGGGTATGGATCATTGTTCCATGTTGGAGAGACTTCCTAAAAAATAGATGGACATAAGACCACCTCCACCTACCTCCTTCACTTTTGAAGGTGATGGTCTTTTGTTGCTCTCATTTCACAATCATACAATCTCTTCAGTTACCCCTGCTCACTGCTTATGGCTTTGTGTAAACAATAATGGTGTGTTGACAACAATGACAACACTCTGCTCAACAATCTCCCCCTTTGGAATTATTGTCAACACATTGATAAAATGACCATCACTCTTCTCCACCTTTGACAACAATAACAAAGGGTTGAACTCAATGTATTACTGCACACTACCATGTTTTCCTGTAAACTATTCATTATTTTGACTGCACACAATAATTTCTTTGGCTGCAAACACCCCCTAAATCCATGCATGACATTCTCAAGATAATGTTAAAAATAGAAAATATTAAAATCCATACACAGGAGCATTAAGATAAAACAATGAGTTGCTCCCCCTGAGAATGTGCTTCCACCAATGCTCTAGTGTTTGGGTAGTGTAACCACTCCCAAATTTTGTCTCAAATATTTGAAGATCTCTTTGGGCAATGGCTTGGTGAATATATCTGCTACCTACTCTATGGTTGGAACAAATTCCAACTGAACTTCATTCTCAACAACCTTCTCTCTCAAGAAATGATACTTGATTGCTATGTGCTTTGTCCTTGAATGCATGACAATATTTTTGGAAATGTTAATGGCACTTGTATTATCACATATAAGAGGGATTGGTTCACTACAAACAATACCTAAATCCCTGAGTATTTTCTTTATCCATAAAACTTGTGTGTAACAAGATGCTATAGCTATGTACCCTGCTTCAGCTATAGAAAATGTCATCGAGTCTTACTTTTTACTATGCCATGAAATAATCTTATCACCAAGATAGAAAGCACCACCACTTATGATTTTTCTATCATCAATACAACCAGTCCAATAAGTATCTGAATATACAATAAGAGTGAAATATTTACCTTTGGGATACCACAATCCATAATCCATGGTGCCTCTAATATATCTAAAAATTCTTTTTACTGAAGTAACATGTGTTTCCTTGGGGGTTTCTTGAAATCTTGAAACCATGCACATTGCTTGTAATATGTCTGGCCTAGATGCAATTAAATATAGTAGACCACCAATCATTGATCTATAGAGAGTCTGATCTACAATATATGAATTATCCTCTTTACTCAATTTGTAGCTAGTCATCATGGGAGTGCTCATAGGTTTGCTATCCTCCATTTTAAAAATTTTCAACATCTCCCTCACATACTTGGTTTGAGATATGAATATGCCTTTGTCTAATTGACTCACTTGCAAACCAAGGAAGTATGACAACTCACCAAGCATAGACATTTCAAATTTATTTTGCATTTGATCAGCAAATTCTTTGCATATCTCATCCTTGCATCCACAAAATATGATATCATCTACATAGAAAACAATGAAAAGTTGATAATATTTCATAGTTTTGACATACAAATTGCTATCAACCATACCTTTATTGAATCCTTGCTACAGTAGATAGTTGTCCAACCTTGCATACCACACTCTTGGGGCTTGTTTTAAACCATATAGTGCATTTTTTAGCATGCGTACCATGTTTTTGTATTCTACATTCTAAAATCCATCAGGATGCTCTATTTACACTTCTTCTTCTAGCTTGCCATTCAAAAATTCTGATTTTACATATATTTAATGTATCTTAAAGTTCTTGTAGGCTGTCAATGCAAGAAATATTCTAATTGCTTGTAATATAGCCACAGGTGCAAAAGTTTCTTCAAAATAAATTCCTTAAACTTGGGCATATCCTTTGCAAACAAGTCTAGCCTTTTTTATCACTACTTGTCCATCATCATTAAGCTTATTTCTGAAGACCCACTTTATACCAATAATATTCTTATTTTTAGGCCTTGGAACTAACTCCCATGTCTTATTTTTCTCAATATGATTTAACTCTTCATGCATTGCATTTATCCAAATTTCATCTCTACTTGCTTCAACAAATTTTTTGGGTTCAACTGTGGATAGCAAAGAGAAATTAACATGCTCACCTTGTTGTTAAAATTTTCCTTCTTGTTTGTACATCAATATTGGGATCTCCAATAATTTGATCTCTTGAGAGGTTCTTTTGGACATACCTTGTAGGTGATTTGGGTGTTGCAACTTGCTCTTCTTCTGCTTCGATTTTCTCTACTTCATGTTCTTCTTTTATATTTGGATGAATGGGGGGTTGCTTTTAGTTATTTATAATATGAATTGATCCTTCATATACCTTAACATTTATACTTTCTACCATCTTATTATGTCTCTTATTATAGCACCTATAAGCCTTGCTTTTGTATGAGTAACCAAGGAAAATTCCTTCATCAGCTCTTATGTCAAATTTTCCAAGATTGTTTTCATCCCTCCTTATATAAAACTTGCTGCCAAAAACTCTAAAATATTTTACTGATGCTTTCCTTCCAAACCACAATTCATATGGTGTCTTATTGAAGTTCACTCTAAGCATGCATCTATTTTGAATGTACACAACTATGAGTATCGCTTCTTTACAAAATATATCAACTAAATGTGATTCATTTAGCATGGTTCTTGTTATTTCTTGCACAATCCTTTTTTTTCTTTCTACAAATCTATTTTGTTGTGGATTTCTTGAAAATACCTTTAAAATTCTCTTGATGTAAACTCTCCACAATGATCAGATCTTAAACATTTGATATTTTTTTCCAATTTTATTTTCAACCATTACTCTAAAAAATTTGAATCTATCAAATGCTTCTGACATGTCTTTTAAGAATACCACCCATGTCACTCTTGAGAAGTCATCTATGAATATAATAAAATATCTCTCTCCATTCAATCCTCTTGTTCTCATAGGACCACAAAGATATGTATGCACCAATTCTAGAGGCCTTTTTGAGTAGTGCTATGTTGCTTTAAAATTTGATCTAGATTTCTTTCCTTGTTGGCAATATGAACAATTACTATTAGAAGGCTTGGAGATCTTTGGGATATACCTTACTACATTCATTGAGCTGATTTTGACTATATTTTCAAAATTGATGCATCCCAACCTCTTATGCCATAGCCAACTTTCATCAACCTATCCAAGCAAGCAAGATTTACCCGTTGTTTCATTGAGATTGTATAGGTAACCTGTAGTTATTTTTACTTCAGCTAAGAGCATTCCATTTTTTGCATTTCTTATCTCACACCCATGAGCTTTGAATATAACATCACATCCTTTATCACAAATTTGGCTAACACTTAACAAGTTATGCTTTAATCCATAAAAATAAAATACATGGTGTGATTTGATGTTGCCTTTATTCAAATTTACTATACCTTTTCGAATAATATTTGCTTCATCATTGTTGCTAAACTTGAATGTTCCACCTTCATGCTTCTGTAAATCTATAAATTATCTTTTATCCCCACTCATATGATTAGTGCAGCCACTATCAAGTATCCATGATGATGATTTATTTTGTGCATTAAGAGTTGTTTGAAAAATTAGAGACTCTTCAATCTCCCTATCCTTTCCTTTTTCTATCCACTTCTCTTTGGTCTTTGATTTTTCTTTAGCTACACTTTATTTTTCAGCATGAGATTGATCACTTTTCTCAAGAGGATGATTGTTTTTCATTCTTGGAGGTCTATGGTGACTTCTTTATTTCATTGGATGATTTACAATTCTGCTTCTACAATGCTTGGTAATGTACCCATAATTATGGTAGTTATAATATTCAATATTATATTCTAATAATAGAGAAAAAGTATTTGTATGAGCAAAATTCATAGCTTTCTTGTTAAGCCTACATTTAGCAATTTTTATGGCCATATTGATTGTAATTGTAATAGTAGCCATAACAAACATTATTGTAATTATAAAAAGGAGGATAAAACCTATCATACTGATCATAATTTATTGGGGCTCTTCTTGGGAAAATTCTCCTTGGATGAACAACTTTGGTGAATCTATCCTTGTCCATAAAGTTTATTTTATTTTGTTCAATATTTCATTCTTCTTGTGGCTAGTTTTCTGAGCTATGTTTGGTCCCCTCTTGCTTTGTATCATTGGCTATGGGCTTCTCATTTTTTGTAGTATTTGAAGATTCTCCAAATTCAAATCCAAGATCGAACTTAATCTTGGGATCTCTTTGCAGTTTTAACATCTCTTCAATCTTCTCTAAACTTTTATAAAATTTTAAGCATATGTTTATTTGCGAAGATGCCTTTTCAAGATTATTTCTTAAGGACACAATTTCTTCTTCAAGTGTACTACATGCATCAATCTTGCCACTGATTTGAATCAACAAGTCTTCTTCTATTTTCTTGGCTTCTTCTATCTAAATGCATAAGTCTTCAACTTACTTAATTGATTCTCCAAGTTTCTTGGATAACTTTATGTTATTTTTCCTTTCTTTATCTAGCTCTTCAAGGGCAGCAATCAATTATCCTTCTAGATCCACCTCAGCATCTGGTTCTTCATCTTTTAATTCTTCTATAGTTTTATATTTTTTTTCTTTTTCTTCAAATGCCATAAAAAAAATTCATCAACATCTTCTTTAGGCTCATCATGCATACTATCCTCAGATGTGTATTTATCTTCCTAAGATACAAATATTTTGTTCATGAAGTTACTTCTCCTTGAATTTGTATACCTTCTTGTGTAGCTTTCACCTTTTTTGTTTTGAGCATATTGATCACCACCATCCTTTTATTTGTAAGAATATTTAGTTTCAAAATGTCCAAAACCTCCATAGTTAAAGAATTTAAATGGAATCTTACCTTTGTATTTGCCTTGTCCTCTCTTGAGCTTCTGGATAAAGTTTTCTTCTACTTCATTAGATACATCATCCTCATCTGAATCATGTTTGATTTTGATGTTCTTTAGTACTTTGAAATATGCTTCTCTCTCAAAAGGCTTATCCTTGCCTATCCTCATTTCATATGATGTTAGAGATCCATGCATTTCATCCATAGAAAATGTGTCAAGATATTTGGCTTCTTCAATAGCATAAAATTTTAAGATGAATCTTTGTGGGAGAGATCTTATCTGTTGAGTGGTGTTTTCACCCAATTGTGAAAGCACACTCTCCGGTAGGATCTGAGTCCCAAAATCCTCTACTTGCAAAGAAAGTAATTTCTCCA
>JAQPPZ010006160.1:0-65780 GCA_028583015.1 Wollemia nobilis | reverse complement strand
AGAATGTGTAGGCTTTAACGTCCAAATATAACATTCAACATAGTTTTGCTACATTGTATTATCTGTAAGCAAATGGGCAAGTGGAATCCTCAAACAAAATAATAGTAGCCATCTTAAAGAATACGATAAGAGAAAATCATAAGGATTGATATCTATAATTACCTCTTGCATTATGGGCTTATAGAACTAGCATGCGAACGCCCACTAGGGCAAGACCATTTTTTCTTGTATATGGTGCTAAGGCCATTATGCCTCTGGAGTTAGAAATTTTAACATTGCATGTCATACTGAAAGAATTCATCGATGATGACACTGCGTAGAAAGCTTACCTTGATCAATTGACCCTTCTTGATGAATGTCACATCAATGCTTTTGAGCATCTTTGTGTTTACTAGTATCATATAATAGGAGATTATAACCAAAAATTCCACTTGAGAGACTTTAAGGTTGGGGATCTTATGCTTAAAGAGAACCAACATAACTCAAACCTACCACTACAACTACGAGACAAATTTGTGGCCAATTGGATAGGTCCCTACATCATCACATATAATATTGGACCTGAGACATATCGCCTAACATTGCTAGAAGGTGTTGAAGATGTTGAGACTCTCAATATTTTTCACCTAAAGGTTTTTTACACATAAAAACAACAAAACCCAAAAACATTCAAATACATCTCAAAAATATCAAAAACATCTAAAAACTTCAAAATTGGAAAAACAATAGAAAACATAAAAATCCAAACAAACAAAAAAAAATCAAAACCAAAAAGGCTCCAAAGGCATCTTAAAGTCCTTTGGTCACCTCAAAAAATGCCCCAAAGACATCTTAAAGCCTTTTTGTCACTTCACAAAAAGCCCCAAAGGCATCCTAAAGCCCTTTGGTCACTTTAGAAAAATCCCCAAATGCATCTTAAAGCCCTTTGGTCACTTCACAAAAATCCCCAGAGGCATCTTAAAGCCCTTTGGTCACTTCAAAAAAGGCCCCAAAGGCATATTAAAGCCCTTTGGTCAATTCACAAAAAGCCCCAAAGGCATTTTAAAGCCCTTTGGTCACTTCACAAAAAGCCCCAAAGGCACCTTAAGCCCTTTGGTCAAAATCAAAACACAAAAGCACAAAAAAAATTAAAATCAAAAAGTTCAAAAACATTTAGAATAATCAAAATTCCAAAAATAATGGAAAATACAAACAATCAAGAAGCAAGAAAATTCAAAAACATTGTAAAAGTACAAAAACATTTACATTTTGCATTCATGTAATTGCATTGCATTTAGGCATGACCATCCATTGTACTTGCATTAGATAGACTGTGTTATCGATCCTAAAAATGACACCATGTGTGTATCTCAGTCATGCATCCATGCATCCATCATCATCCATGATCCATGTGTGTAACTATTTTTTTCAACACAACCCCTTCCTGTTGCTATAAGGGATGTACTAGGGTTTTCCCATCACTCATCCATACCTAGTGATTTTATCAAAGTTTTTAGAAAGTTATCTTCACTAGCAGAAGATGAGGTCTAGTTTTGTAAGTACCTCGCATACATCAAAATCCTATCACTAATAAAAACACTAAAATCCTAGTTGGAATAATAGGAATATGAACACCACGAAGTGGTACTAGGCATCCTAAGCGAAAGGTCTCCACTTGCTCATTTTGTGATGCGCATGGTCTAGGATGTTGATCATTGGCAAAATGACAAGTTCCCCCCTACCCAAAGAAATCCATTTCTTTCATAAAAACAAGCAAAAATCCTAAAACAAAGAAAAATTCAAAAGAAAAATAAACAGTGATTATCATCACTACAAAAATGCCTTGCTCAAAAGAAAACAAAATTCAAAATAAAGAGTGATTTTCCTCACTAAGCATGAGCAAGTATCATTTGAATAAAAGAAGGGGGTGAAGATATTGAATCCCTAGAATGGTCAATATCCACAAACCATTGAGTGATCCCTAATACGACAATGGACTGAATGAATCTCGCCTGGCATTAGGATAGTTCTAAGAAATTTGTAAAAATAGCTAGCTTTAGGTGTCCTGTATCGCCCAATTAATGGTCTAATCCAACTGAGTCCAACTTAGGATCATGATGAATATTTGAGGATCCCCAATACAATAATGGGCTGAATGAATATCGCCTTGCATTGGGGTATGCTTATGTTTCATCTAATATATTCATTTGCACACACAAGGATAATGAATATCTAGGTCTTCATAACAAAACCTTATCTTTCAGGAGTCCTGTATGGTCAGTATACAACTTTTTATTAAGTAACTAGGGTGTTTGAGTCTCATGGAAAACCTCAAAGATTCCTAAATAGCAACAAATAATTCCATCAATCAAAGCATCAACTCTCTTTATGAGGTTTTGTTCATTAAAGAGTTCATGAAATAGGATAGATACCGGATAAATATCAACAATGATTTTTAGATGCTTACTGACTATCTGGTGCATACCTTTTAATTTACAAAAGCTTATAAAGAGAGCACAAAAATTTCACATCATATCATCTCACATTTGGATGCTTAAATGATTAATTCTTATACCAAGAATTATTATTTACATTCATTATTGGTATACATTCGGTGGTGTCGTCGATTAGATTTTTAAATACATATCACATTTGTTCCTTATGTTTTAATTGATTAAAGCATACATGTTCATTTACATTATACCAACATAATGCATTACATACATTGCATTTACCATATCATAACATAATAAGTTAGATGCATACAATTAAATAAAAATTAAACATGTGTTTATCAATAAACATTGCATCCATAAATGCATACATCATAAGTAGTCCATCTACACATCTAGATCACAACATCTAAATAATACATCTATCATCTAGCTAATACATGTCATCAATACATTGCATCAGTATGGAATAAGTAAAACATCCCATAAATATTTCATACATGTGCATCACATAAACATAAAACAATAAAATGATACACATAATAATCAATCTGGGATATCATACATATATATATATATATATATATATATATATATATATATGTACCAAATAAGTCCATAGAGGTACAAAAATACCCGTAGACTACAATAGTGTAGGTCCTCAAACCTTACACTAAAAAATTATACAAATCCAACATGGCTATCATACGGGGCCTGTGTCCCTAGGCTCACCTCCACCCTTGGCTCCATCTCCACAAGTCTATCTAGAGATGGTCCCTGTAGATCTCTCTGAGTGGGTCCTTGTCTTGTGTCTCGGTCGAATTGAGAAATGTTCGAACTCACTTTGATTCCTCTGTGACCCCCCTACTGAAGATCTAGATGGTAGACAACCTCCCCATAACCTAACCTCATGCTCTAGTGCAAGGATGTAAGCATTGTATCATGTGCACTAAGCCAAGTCATCTGATAGGAGTCCATGCAGACGTCTAATCTCTACATATGTATCTAACCTAATCAGTATCTAAGGTGTCAGCATAAGTGGAGCAACCTATGATCATGCAACATCTCTCTATGTAGTAAGTTACTCTATCCTAAGCTACGTTCAAGCCAAATGTGCCTAGAGGGTAGTCCTCTCATCCTTAAAACTCCTAACCTGAGACCGAAGCATAGTGATGGAGGTATCCTGCTCCATGACCTATCACTGAGTTGTATGAAGCTCAACATTGATACTGTGTATTTGAGCTTAGATTGGAGACTCCTGCTTCTCTAGAGCTAAATCCTCCTCCTCCTCTAGAGTTGCATGCTCCTATACTATCTAGCCCCACTCATCAGTCCTAGGTCACACCCAATGTGCATCAGGATCCTCCTCCAGAGTTACCTCATACTTGGCTCTCCCTAGGCTATCGTTACCCTACCATAGTCGTGTAACCCACCAATGCATATACGCCTCAGTAATATTGACATATGTTATACCAAAATTGATCGTAGGAGGATCTGTCCCCTTAGATACTATTGTAACTCGTAGCACTAGGAGATACCTCTCTGCCTGAATCTCCCTGTAGAGAACTAGAGCCAAAGATATGTCCTACTAGATTTTGAACTATTTGATCACTAGGGAGAAGTGGAAGAACTCCCTCAAAAATACCTTGTGATTGATGATCCATCAATCGTGCCATGTACATGCCATGAACCTATATACCTCAGGCTATGCAAGGAAATACACATAAGACCTCCAAATTATATGTCATGCCTATAGACTAGTCAGGGAGGCTAAGTAGTATCCATAATCTCCTACATGATGGTGACTTTGTCACTCCTCTTCCATCTGTGACAATCTAGAACCATAGCACTACGCCTTGGATGCTATCCTGGTGATGTCCTAGGGCAACCCTATAGGGTGATATATCCAGATGTGCTCCCATACCCAGATCTGTAGGATCAAACTACAAGTGACTCCAGCTCAGTCCCATCGATGAATATGATACAACTCATCATAGAGTTATGCAAGTAAGACACTTCCCCAAGCCATAATTATAGCCTCATTGCTATCTAGGATATCTTACACCATATCCAAGAGGTTCCAAGGGAACCTAGCTCCTGAAGTGTTAGGGAAAAGCACGTTGTAGATAATGTGCATCAACATAGCTTGAGACCGTTAGAAAACCTAAGCTTGACACCAACGGGCCATAGAGACTCCTCCATGATGAATTTCCCCCAATTTTGCCCATGCCTGACCACCAAATACACTATAAAAAACTATTGGTCTCTGTATAGTCGAAGTGGAAATGATGGCCCATCCATCAAAGGGGATCCTGAAGATCCTGTAGATGTCCTATGGAGTGATGGTCATCTCGTCGATAGGGAGATGAAAGGTGTTGGTATGACAGTCCCATCTGTGGGCCAACATTGTAAGATACACCTGGTTCGACATGATAGTTAGTAACCTAAAAGTGTACATCAACCCCCAGGCATCAAACCATGCCCATTTTGTTGTTGTCATGTTGATCAGCAATGTTTCCATTACGCTAGGCTCTCGAGCCCACGTAGACAAGATCTAAAATGCAAAATGAATACTTGAATTAGATGCACTTAAGCTAAAAAACCAATAAAATGCAAAACAGTGTTAAAATAACCTAAAATTGCCCAATGGTACAAACAAAATGATAAAATACACCATAAAAGGCAAAAAAATCCAAATCTACACTTAAAAATTTCAAAAACATTAATTAAAATCGATAAGAAAAAAACCAAATAAATTTTAATAATTTTTATAAAATTCCATGATCGCTCACGTCGATAGCGGCCAACCATCAATGGTAAAAAAATTGATCATTGGAATTCAAAATGGCTGCTTTTAGTAGCATCGACCTCTCTTTACCAATTAGGGGCTACCTTGGGCGACAACGTCTGTGAGGTGGCATGCCAACAACGTTCATCCTCACCCAAATTCCAAAACAAATTTGACAAAATGCAAAAATAAATGAAACCCACCTAAATTAAACCTATTCTAAGTCTATTTTTAGATGTGGTTCATTACCAATGGGTTTAATGAGGTTCATTTACCAAATTACTTAATGGGGTTCATTTTACAAAAAATAAGTGAAGTTAGGGTTTGGAGAAATACCCGTGAGTCACTGGCTCCTTCACTGGTGGATGCCTCGCCTTGCTCAGCCATGATGTCGGGTGATCGATCAGTATCTTGGGTCACTTTCTCTCTTTCTCTCTCAGAGCTCAAATGATAAATTAATAGCTAGAAATAATGAAAGTCAAAAACCCTAATTCTCCTTTATATTTTTTAGTTTTGCTAGGGCCACTGATGCTCATATCAGCTAGAAAGTGTGGGTTGCTCAACCTAATAGCGGCTGCAAACTGGCCACTGTTACTAACAATGACTAGCAAACAACAATAAATGCACTTAATTTCTCACCATGAGAAATATCAAAATGGACAATTATGCATATGTAACGGTCTAGAAACACAAAAAATTATAAAATACCCCAAAAAATTGCATAAAATAAATCTCAAAAACAAATAAAATTTCAAAACATCAAAAAAATCAAATAGAAATAAAATTTCAATTGCACCTCATATCTAGTTATTTACTCTATACACTTAGAGGTTGCAGTGGCTGGCGCTCCATGCAATTTGACAAGATGAGTAAGTCACCATAAGGTCATTTGGGGTAAATTAATCATTATTGAATTGAGATGCTTCACTTCAATCCTGAAGAAGGCCATGGTATCTGGACTGCCCCACGAGAATGAGGTATTCATTTTATCTCTTCTATGATACTTGCAACCATCAAACCTAGTGATTCAACACAAGATTAAATTCAATTGCTATCATCTTTATTTCCTAAGAAGGCCATTGTGGCTAGACCGCTTCATGGGATAGAGATGTGCCATTAACATAAATGGTTGGAATCACGCCTGTAATGGGACTTTCCATGAGACAAAAAATAAACCCTCTAAAAGGGATCTAAATCAATCATCTTGGTCAAGCGACTCATTGCTTTATTCATTTTCCTTCCCTCATCGACTCGTCGCTTGAGGGGGTAGTCAAATTATCAACAATCATAATCAAAATCAACAAAGGATCACTCAATCATGTCAAATTGCATTCATCTTATGAATAATTGCAAACACCTATCATAAGCTTACCCTTTGCTGGGGCAAAAAGCAAATATGAAAGTTAAGCTTGATGTTCTTCTCCTTTTGGACCAATCATAGGACCAAGACTACCCAATCACCTTGAGACCTGTAGTGAAAGCTTTTGCAAATTTAAGCCTTCCATCCTGTTGGAAGCAATGATTCTAATATGCACACCTTTTTCATTATTGGGGCATCTAAGGTTGATCAGATCAATGATCATCATACACCCTATAATATGGCCCTAGGTGGTCTATTTTTTCTCAACGCTATTTTTCCCTACAACTCATCGTAAAAAGGGGTGTCTATAGACACCTAAAATGCATCATGTTTAGGAGAATACTCATATGGGCACATTCAAAGACCATATGACTAATATTGGACCTCTCCAAGATCTATCAGTGGTCCTAACCACTCACAAGAAGACGTTTTTGCCCATTCAGGCGCTTGAAGCTTAGAGCAGCCATGACTAGCCGCTTCTCTAGAAAGCAACTAGCACTAAAACACAAACTAGCCATAAATGAGGTTCTAAATCATAGATAGTCACTACACTTGCATTATTTATGAGTAATTTTTGGCATGGATATCCTAGAGCTCCTCTTGATTACCCCTTCCATGCAAATCTATGACTAAGCCTTCCCCTCTAATGGTTAGTTACATGCAAATCTAGATCTTGGCTTCTCCAACAAGCCAAAATATGGATATAGATCTAGATTTGGTAGGTCTACATATGCATCCTACCAAGAAAAATTAAGAATCTTGAAAATTTAACATTAAGATGCAGTGAAGCCTTAGTGAATTGGAGAGTGATTCTACACCCCCTTGAGGAGTAATGAAGTGTTGTCCAATTGAGCAATGACTACACACCATCCAAGCATTCATATCAAGATGTTTTTCACCACCAATAAATCTTGGGATAAGAAGGTAATCCTTGAACATCAATTCGAATGAAGGATTGAGTGTTGTAGCCCTTGGTTTTCAATGCAAAATATCATAGTTAGCGGTCACTGTCTTTGACAATAGCCTATAGTTATGACTGCCCTGAGCAACAATGACTAGGGTTTGAGGCATTATTTCTTGATTTTTAGCTTATGTTTCTTGTCGCTTTTATATTTATAATATTATATTAGCATAGATCTATATTTTCCACTACATTTTCATGATTATTTCCAAGTTATTTTTACATTTTTGCCTATCCTTGCTTCATTATGCTTTTATGTCATTTCTTGTAGATATTCAAAGAAATCCTCATCATGAGAGGCCATATATGCTACTGATCATTATCGGTTTCTTATTGCACATAGATCACAGGTTCCTGGACCAAGTCAAAGAATTTTAGGTGTCAGATCCCTCTAAGCAAACGAAGGAGAAGAAGGCATCAATAAGCCCTTGAGAAAAATTGTGTTGACTCCAAGAGGCCTGCGAAGTGCACCATCCCCTTTCAGGGGTCCATTTCTACTTGTAATTATTGTATAGAATGTTTGATATCCCTAAGAGGGACCTATCTATAATTGGATTGCACCATGAATTAATAAAATATATCTTGTGTTTTTGGTTAATTCTTTGTCTTTATGCTTTCATGGTTTTACACTTGATATTATGCTACAAGTAGATTAGGTGTATTGCTTCATGGGATCGTACAACATGTCCCTTTTGCAACCATGACACCTTATATGTATTTGGGTGTTCCATTATCTTCAACCTAAGTTTCTCCACCATCGTTATTGACACCAAGTTATTTATGCTTCTACTATCCACAATCACCTTGCAACACTTTCCTCTTGATTTGTAAATTGTCCTAAATAGGTTCCTTCTTTGCTTAGGTTCATGCACCTCTTTTGCTAGTTTCAATAACACCCTATCTATCATAAGGAATTTTCCTTGTGTTGGTTCTTCCATGTATTTCAATGAAGCAATACTATCTTCATATGTTGGTACAAATTGGTTATAAGCTTCCCTTCCATGCCTGCTAATCTATTATGCTTGAGGATATTAAAATGATCTGTGTCTTTCTTCAAATATCTATAGCACATTCCAACAAAACTGTGTCCTCTTCCTCTACCAAATACACCTTGTCCTCTTGATGATTCACCTTTTTTCCAAGTGCTTTGATTGGAATCACTTTCAAAAGTATTGACTTCTCTTTCTTGCAAATGTTTCCCACTAACATTACTTCATTTTTCTCTTCCTTGAGAGGATGATCCTCTTCCTCTCAAATTATTGTGTTGCTTGTGTGACTACTTATCTTCAGCCTTCAAGGTATATTGGTAGGCTTCCTCTATTATCTTTATATGTATCATGCTGATTTGATCCTGTATGGACAACTGTAGTCCATTGATGTACTTTGAAACCTTCTCCTCATCATCTTCCATATTGCTAGCTCGAATCGTAAGCCTATAAATTCTTGTGTCTTTCATAGTCATTTCTTTTTATCTCAAATTTTGTAGCCTCCTAAAAGACCCAATTGGTAATCTGAAAGGAGGAATTTGGTCTTCAATATACTGATCATTTTCTCCCATGTCATAATCTTCTCTTTGCCCTTTATTTTTCTTTTAGTTTGAACATGGTCCCACCATAAGGATGTATACCATTTTAACTTCGTACAAGTGAATTTCCCTCTCTTGGGGTCTATAATTGATTCAAAATCAAAATACTTTTCCATCTATGCAATCTAATTGATGGGTTGTTTAGGGTTTAAACTTCCATCATATGATGGGTTTTCTAACCTTGGATTCCTACCCATGTTAGCAATTTCCTAAAGCAACCTTTTCTCTGGGTCTCCTTCTTCATTGAAAACTCCTACTTGGTTAGCTCCCTCTTCTTCACTGTCACTTACATCTTCAACTTGTATGTCCCTCCTTTAGGCGATTTCCAATGCATATAACTGATTAATTATTCCTCTCATCATCTCTACCACATCCATGGCTCGAGGTCCTCACGGTCTCCCTCTTCCTCATTGTGCCATCTCTCCTTAGGAACGTATCACTCCTCGCTCCTCAGAGATATTCTAGCTCTGATATCAAATGATGTAGTAACAAACACAACACCTCCCCAAGAAGACTCAAATCAAACTAATATTTTCTTCTTCAACAATCTGGCCATTAACAACTATTCATTCCTGGTCATTCAAACCACAATTGTACAATCAAATGGGCAATTTTTCAATTCAATAAATCATTCAATTTAGTAATCGTACAATCCATGCAACAATCATACAACCCAAACAACCATTCAATATAGGCAACTGTTCAACCCAAGAAATCATACAATAACTTGGTAATCATTCAATCCAATAGGCAACTATATAATCTAGTGTTCAATTTTTCACTTATATGATTTATTGTACAATTGTGCGATTCCAACACTAACCCTAATTATACCATTTTATCTTTGTATGATAGGTTTTTTACACTCCAAATTAATAATTTATGTTGCTTTCAATTTGTTCTTTCACACCATTTAGAGGTAACATTTCCTTCTTGGTGTATATTTTATATTTCTCTCAATAACTCATAATTGTATAGTCTACTTATTCATAAATAGACTCACAACTGTAGGGTTTTCTTAGTCATAATTCACTCACAACTATATGGTTTAGTTTTCTTGGTACAACCATGCATTGTATATCAGTGTTCTCTCATTGAATAGTTGATTGAATAACGTTTCATCATTATTCAAGTAAAATTCCTATAAATTGATCACTTAATCATTCATTGAAATGATAGCTCAAATCATTGACTGTTAAATTTAGTTTAATTCTGATTGGATTTCCTTTCTCTTGGCTAGTCTTATTTCTATCAATGTATCATATTGAACAGTCTTATACCTGCATCAAAGTGGAACTAGATCAATTTTGAAAACACTCATTGGATTCATCAGGTCCTATAACACTTCCTTGTACCTACAACTTATCTTATGTAAACCCAATGCACTTCATCAAAATCCTCATCTCTAACATTGGATAATCAAATTTATTTTCATTCATAAGCCATTCTTTTAGCCTCGGTTCATCCATTTGTTAATGTTTCTTTGTGTTTCTTGCAACAACATTGAGTTTTCTCTTGGACTCAATTTTCCACCTTAACCAATCCCCAAAAATGGATAATCATAGTCCTTATATAAAAGAAATAAACTATTTTGAATAGTTGATATTTTACTTCCTCTTTATCTCCTCACACGCTCCATCTTCTGTTCATCCCTTTCTTGTGATTATCTAGATGCTCCTACATCACTTTTAGATGTGTTATTTGAGAAGTATTTAGAAACTTCAGACCATTTGCTTCTTCATTGTCTCTTTGCTCACACCATTTGGGATTACTTTTTATAAAATATAAAAATATATTATGTAGCTCCATCAACATTGAAAGAGTTTATGAAATCTTGGATTAATTATTTTAAATCTAAAGCATTATGTATTATGTGGAGGATTATCCCTTCCATTATTTTTTGTAATTTATGTCTTGAAAGGAATAATAGAATTTTTAAGAAATAATCTCAAGATCATGCCCAAGTTTAGAATCATATTATTGCATCTCTTGCATTACTACTACAAATATGGTGCTTTCACATGAAGTCTCAAGTGTGGAAAAAGAGGTGGTAAAAACTTGGTTATAGGATTTGAACATGCATAGAAGAGTCATCTACGATAATGGAATTAAAACAAAGGATCTAATTTGATCTAGTCTAAAATGAAAATGTCCAAGAATTGGGTTTTATAAAAATTAATTTTGATGGTGTTTCTAAAGGAAATTCTAGAAAATATGATGGATGTGGTGTTTTTAGAGATAGTTAAGAAAAATTATCCTCAATTACTCATAATCATATGGAAATTCAACTAATAACTATGCAGAGGGTAGGGAAATTATAACAAAGATTAAATTGAAATAGAAAAAGGATGGAAATATATTTCAATTGAGAGGGATTGACAAAATATCATTAATGGTATCGACAAAAATGGATGTGGGGATTTTATAAAAATAATATTATTAACGGTGTTCATCACCTATTACTAGAGGTAATCTATTGGAAACGAGAGCATATTTATAGAGAAGGAACTCGAGTAGTAGATAATTTAGTCAATCATGGTGTTGATATTCATATTGGTGAAATTCAAATTTTAGAAGGCAATTGGCCAAGTGATATTTGATCTCTTAATAAAAATGATTTTAAGGAGCTAATTATAAAAACATAGCACTTTGATGAATTTGAAAAATATACTTAATAGAAAAAGAAACTAAAAAAACTTGTGAGAAAAGGTATGATTGATATGGTTTAATTACCCAGGTGTTGTAGGTGATTTGGAGAGGAGAGGGCAATCCTCCAAGGGAGGTCCCAGGTTCGAATCTCCACCCTACCAAAAAGCTGAATTGGGTACCCAAAATCCAATTGATAATGTTGGTGCGGGTAGGGTTGGGTGTGACTCACGGGTGACTTTGATGGTGTAGAACCCCCTTTCGTGGTCTCTTAGACCAAGGCGGCCCCGTAAGAGGTTTTTCACTTAAAAAAAAATATATATGGTTTAATTGACCTAACAACAAACATCATATTTTGGTATTTTGATGGAAGTGGCCCCCAATAGATGCCATAAATAACTTATTAAAAAACAATAATTAACTAAAAAAGAGATTATAAATTTGTAGATAAATAATTGTATTCAGACGATAGTTAAAAAATAAAATTGATCCTAACATTTTTGGGGCATGGCTTTATACTAAAAAATTCCCAAAAACCTATTTTTTAATCCTAACCACACTGTCAGGGGCATAAATTTGTGCTCAATACTCCAATTTAATCCATTCAAAAAGCATTGGACAGATTAAAGGGAGAACAAAAAATTTAATAGGCAAACCTATCATAGATAATATTGGTAGCAACTACATAGAAAAATATTAGCAAGAATTTTAGCAAGAATTTTCTAAGATCAAGAAATACCTAGCAACACCACCAGTACTAGCTCCACCAAGGCTAGACATGCCATTTTTGCTTTATATATCCACTATTGATTTTTCTTTGGGAACCATGTTAACTCAAAATAATGAGCAAGACAAAGAACAAGCGATATATTACATCAACTGCACCTTGGTGAGCTACGAGATAGGGTACACATACATAGAGAATTTGTGCTTAGTAGTAGTCTTTATGACTAAGAAATTATGCCACTACATGTTGAGCCATACAACATATGTGATATCAAAATAAAATCCTTTGCAGTATATGATGAACAAGACATATCGTAATACATGTACTACAAAGTGGATCATGCTACTAATAAAATTTGATTTAGAATTCATAAGCCAAAAATTTTATCAATAGATAATTCATATCTGATCAACTGGTAGAGGTGCCTCATCAAAATAGTAGACCTCTCACCATAGAACTTCTCGATGATGTAGTATTTGTATTATCAAAAGCACCAAAACCTGAAGAACCTAAAAATAAATCTGACATGACTTTGTTCTTTGATGGTTCAAAGTGTGAGAAAGGGGGTGGTGTAGGGATTATGTTTTTCATGCTACAATGTGCTCCAATGCACTTGTCATTTAAGCTATACTTATCTTGCATGAATAACAATGCTAAATATGTGGCCCTAATTTTGGGTTTCCAAACAACCATCGCTGTGAAGATCAAAAGGCTAAATATCTTCAATGACTCCCTTCTCATAGTCAATCAAGTTAAGGGGCTATTTCAATGGAGGGATCCAATCCTGAAAGCTTACAAAGAGCTTTTTGACACTTATCTAGCCCAACTAAAAGGGTAAAAAATTGAGGTAATCCCTCACACATAAAATAGATTTGTAGACACTATGGCATCTTTGATCCCTCAGAATCCATCTACTAATTTCACTACCATTCATGTGAATATGCTCTCACAATCAGCGATGCATTGTGAGGATTTTTACAAAAAAGAATCAGTCACCATGATTCATATAGAACCAGACCATGAATGGTTCTATAAAGCCATATAATTTCTAAAGAAGGCACCTTGGGGGTCTTTGATCTCGTAGGGTCCTCCGGAGAATGGTACCACCATTCACCATAAGGTTATCTCTCAATATGCATTTGTGCATATCGAATAGTAGAGAGAATGAGTCATCTTATCTATTGAGGATGTAACTTACCAAGATTGGCTATCTCAATTACAAGATTTCCTTAAGCTTGGACTCATCCCATAGGGATTATCGTAGGCTGCAAAAGGAGCATTCAAACAAAAAGTGATAAGATATGTCTTGCTAGGAGATATATTGTATCATAGAAGCTTCGATGGAGTCCTCCTTCATTTTCTTGATCCCCAAGAATCATCTTGGGCAATTTTACAAGCTCATGATGGTACATGTGGTGGCCATTTCAACTACATGGCCATCATCAAGTGCATACTTCAAATGGTTTATTATCGGCCCACCATGGAAAAGGATTTTTGTGATTACGGCAGGAAGTGCGCTAAGTGTTAGCATCATGCAAATATGATGCACCTGCCATTGCAGGCCTTATATCCCATTTAGGTGGCTTGGCCATTTTCTTAGTGGGGTCTTGATCTAATTGGAAATATCTCTCCCCTATCTTTAGGCTAACACACGTTTATCTTAACGACCACATAGTACTTCACCAAATGGGTAGAAGTGGTCCCCTTAACACCAATTATAGGACCTCAAATTATGGATTTTATACTTCACAATATCATCTATCACTTTGGGATTCCATTTAAAATAATTTTGGATAATGGTCCTTCATTTAAGAACAAGAATGTGTAGGCTTTAACATCCAAATATAACATTTAGCATAGTTTTTCTACACTATATTATCTGTAAGCAAATGGGCAAGTAGAATCCTTAAACAAAATAATAGTAGACATATTAAAGAAGACAATAAGAGAAAATCATAAGGATTGATATCTGTAATTACCTCTTGCATTATGGGCTTATAGAACTAGCATGCGAACGCCCACTAGGGCAAGACCATTTTTACTTGTATATGGCTTGGCTCTCCCTAGGATATCGTTGCCCTACCATAGTCGTGTAACCCACCAATGGGTACACGCCTCAGTAATATTGACATATTCTATGCTAAAATTGATCGTAGGAGGATCTGCCTCCTTAGATACTGTTATAACTTGCAGCACTGGGAGATACCTCTCTGCCTGAATCTCCCTATAGAGAACTAGAGCCAATGAGATGTCCTACTAGATTTTGAACTATTTGATCACCAGGGAGAAGTGGAAGAACTCCCTCAAACATACCTTGTGATTTATGATCCATCAATCATGCCATGTACATGCCATGAACCTATCTACCTCAAGCTATGTAGGGAAATACACATAAGACCTCCAAATGATATGTTGTGCCTATAGACTAGTCAGGGAGGCTGAGTAGTGTCCATAATCTTCTGCATGATGGTGACTTTATCAGTCCTCTTCCATCCATGACCATCTAGAACCATAGCACTACACCCTGGATGCTATCCTAGTGATGTCCTAGTGCAAACCTATAGGGTGATCTATCCGAATGTGCTCCCATCCCTAGATCTATAAGAGCAAACTACAAGTGACTCCAACTCAGTCCCATCGATGAATATGATACAAATCATCATAGATTTGTGCAAGTAAGACACTTCCCCAAGCCATAATTATAGCCTCATCACTATCTATGATATCTTGCACTATATCCAAGAGGTTCCAAGGGAACCTCACTCCTGAAGTGTTAGGGAAAAGCATGTTGTAGATAACATGCATCAACACAGCTTGAGATCGTTAGAAAACCTAAGCTTGATACCAACGGGCCAAAGAGACTCCTCCATGATGAATGTCCCCCAATTTTGTCCATTCCTGACCACCAAATACTCTATAAAAAAAATTTGGTCTCTCTATAGTCAAAGTGAAAATGATGGCCCATCCATCAAAGGGGATTCTGAATATCCTATAGATGCCCTATGGAGTGATGGTCATCTCGTCGATAGGGAGATGAAAGGTGTTGATACGACAGTCCCATCTATGGGCCAATGTTGTAAGATACGCCTGGTTTGACATGATAGTAGTAACCTAAAAGTGTACATCAACCCCCAATCATCAAACCATGCCTAGTTTGTTGTTGTCATGTTGATCAGCAATGTTTCCATTAAGCTAGGCTCTCGAACCTGTGTAGACAAGATCTAAAATGCAAAATGAATACTTGAATTAGATGCACTTAAGCTAAAAAATCAATAAAATGCAAAACAGTGTTAAAATAACCTAAAATTGCCTATGGGTACAAAAAAAATGATAAAATACACCATAACATGCAAAAAAATCCAAATCTACACTTAAAAATTTCAAAAACATTAATTTAAAATCGATAAAAAAAAAACCAAATAAATTTTAATAATTTTTCTACTGTTCCACGATCGCTCACGTCGATAGCGGCCAACCATCAATGGTAAAAAATTTGACCATTGGAATTCAAAATGGTTACTTTCAGTAGCATCGACCTCTCTTTACCAATTAGGGGCTACCTTGGGTGACAATGTCCATGAGGTGGCATGCCAACAACATTCGTCCTCACCCAAATTCCAAAACAAAATTGACAAAATGCAAAAATAAATGAAACCCACCTAAATTAAACCTATTCTAAGTCTATTTTTAGATGTGTTTCGTTACCAATGGGTTTAATGAGGTTCATTTGCCAAATTACTTAATGGGTTTCATTTTACAAAAAATAAGTAAAGTTAGGGTTTGGAGAAATATCTGTGAGTCACTGGCTCCTTCACTGGTGGATGCCTCGCCTTGCTCAGCCATGATGTTGGGTGATCGATCAGTATCTTGGGTCACTTTCTCTCTTTCTCTCTCAGATCTCAAATGATAAATTAATATCTAGAAATAATGAAAGTCAAAAACCCTGATTCTCATTTATATTTTTTAGTTTTGCTAGGGCCACTGATGCTCAGATCAGCTAGAAAGTGTGGGTTGCTCAACCTAATAGCGGATGCAAATTGGCCACTGTTACTAACAAAAACTAGAAAACAACAATAAATGCACTTAATTTCTCACCATGGGAAATATCAAAATGGACAATTATGCATATCTAATGGTCCAGAAACACCAAAAATTATAAAATACCCAAAAAAATTGCATAAAATAAATCTAAAAAAAAAATAAAATAGAAATAAAATTTCAATTGCACCTCATATCTAGTTATTTCCTCTATACACTTAGAGGTTGCAGTGACTGGCGCTCCATGCAATTTGACAAGATTAGTAAGTCACCATAAGGTCATTTGGGGTAAATTAATCATTATTGAATTGAGATGCTTCACTTCAATCCTGAAGAAGGCCATGGTAGCTGGACTGCCCCACAGGAATGAGGTATTCATTTTATCTCTTCTATGATACTTGCAACCATCAAACCTAGTGATTCAACACAAGATTAAATTCAATTGCTATCATCTTGATTCCCTAAGAAGGCCATTGTGGCCCGACCGCTTCATGGGATAGAGATGTGCAATTAACATAAATTGTTGGAATCATGCCTGTAATGGGACTTGCCATGATACAACAAATAAACCCTCTAAAAGGGATCTAAATCAATCATATTGGTCAAGTGACTCATTGCTTTATTCATTGTCCTTCCCTCATCGACTCGTCGCTTGAGGGGGTAGTCAAATTATCAACAATCATAATCAAAATCAACAAAGGATCACTCAATCATGTCAAATTGCATTTATCTTATGAATAATTGCAAACACCTATCATAATCTTACCCTTTGCTGGGGAAAAAAGCAAATATGAAAGTTAAGCTTGATGTTCTTCTCCTTTTGGACCAATCATAGGACCAAGACTACCCAATCACTTTGAGACCTA
Source organism: Wollemia nobilis (assembly GCA_028583015.1). Taxonomy (NCBI): domain Eukaryota; kingdom Viridiplantae; phylum Streptophyta; class Pinopsida; order Araucariales; family Araucariaceae; genus Wollemia; species Wollemia nobilis. Next base: position 48,377 of record JAQPPZ010006160.1, on the reverse strand, counting down.
TAGTGAAAGATTTTGCAAATTTAAGCCTTCCATCCTGTTGGAAGCAATGATTCTAAGATGCACACATTTTTCATGATTGGGGTATCTAAGGTTGATCAGATCAATGATCATCATACACCCTATAATATGGCCCTAGGTGGTCTATTTTTTCTCGATGCTATTTTTTCCCCACAACTCATCATAAAAAGGGGCATCTATAGACACCTAAAATGCATCATGTTTAGGAGACTACTCATATGGGCACATTCAAAGACCATATGACTAATATTGGACATCTCCAAGAGCTATCAATGGTCCTAACCAATCACAAGAAGATTTTTTGGTCCATTCAAACACTTGAAGCTTAGATCAGCCATGACTAGTCGTTGCTCTGGACATCGACTAGCACTAAAACACAAACTAGCCATAAATGAGGTTCTAAATCATAGATAGTGACTGCACTTGCATTATTTGTGAGTAATTTTTGGCATGGATATCCCAGAGCTCCTCTTGATTACCCCTTCCATGCAAATATATGATTGAGCCTTCCCCTCTAATGGTTAGTTACATGCAGATCTAGATCTTGGCTTCTCCAATAAGCCAAGATCTGGATATAGATCTAGATCTGGGAGGTCTACATATGCATCCTACCAAGAAAAATAAAGAATCTTGAAAATTTAACATTAAGATGCAGTGAAGCCTTAGCGAATTGGAGAGCGATTCTACATGCCCTTGAGGAGTAACGAAGTGTTTTCCAATTGAGAAATGACTACACACCATCCAAGCATTCATATCAAGATGTTTTTCATCGCAAATCAATCTTGGGATAAGAAGGTGATCCTTGAACATCAATTCGAATGAAGGATTGAGTGTTGTAGTCCCTGGTTTTCAAGGAAAAATATCATAGTTAGTGATCACTATCTTCGACAATAGCCTATAGTTATGACCGCCCTGAGAAACAATGACTAGGGTTTGAGGCATTATTTATTGAGTTTTAGCTTAGGTTTCTCATTGATTTTAGATTTATAAGATTATATTAGCATAGATCTATCTTTTCCACTACATTTTCACAATTATTTCCAAGTTATGTTTACATTTTTGCCTATCCTTGCTTCATTATGCTTCTATGTCATTTCTTGTAGATCTTCAAAGAAAGCCTCATCATGAGAGGCCATATATGCTACTGATAATTATCGGTTTTTTATTGCATGTAGATCACAAGTTCCTGGACCAAGTCAAAGCATTTTAGGTGTCAGATCCCTCTAAGCAAGCAAAGGAGAAGAAGGCATCAATAAGCCCTTGAGAAAATTTGTGTTGACTCCAACAGGCCCGCGAAGTGCACCATCCCATTTTAGGGGTCCATTTCTACTTGTAATTATTGTATAGAATGTTTGATATCCCTAAGATGGACCTATCTATAACTAGATTGCACCATGAATTAATAAAAGATATCTTGTGTTTTTGGTTAATTATTTATCTTTATGCTTTCATGGTTTCATGCTTGATATTATGTTGCAAGTATATTAGGTGTATTACTTCATGGGATAGTACAACATGTACCTTTTGCAACCATGACACCTTATATGTATTTGGGTGTTCCATTATCTTCAACCTAAGTTTCTCCACCATCGTTATTGACACCAAGTTATTTATGCTTCTACTATACACAATCACCTTGCAACACTTTCCTCTTGACTTGTAAATTGTCTTAAATAGGTTCCTTCTTTGCTTAGGTTCATGCACCTCTTTTGCTAGTTTCAATAACACCCTATCTATCATAAGGAATTTTCCTTTTTTTGGTTCTTCCATGTATTTCAGTGAAGCAATACTATCTTCATATGTTGGTACAAATTGGTTATAAGATTCCCTTCCATGCCTGCTAATATATTATGCTTGAGGATATTAAAATGATCTGTGTCTTTCTTCAAATATCTATAACACATTCCAAAAAAGATATGTCCTCTTCTTCTACCAAATACACCTTGTCCTCTTGATGATTCACCTTTTTTCCAAGTGCTTTGATTGGAATCACTTTCAAAAGTATTGACTTATCCTTCTTGCAAATGTTTCCCACTAACATTACTTCATTTTTCTCTTCCTTGAGAGGATGGTCCTCTTCCACTCAAATTATTGTGTTGCTTGTGTGACAACTTATCTTCAGCCTTCAAGGTATATTGGTAGGATTCCTCTATTATATTTATATGTATCATGTTGATTTTATCCTGTATGGACAACTGTAGTCCATTGATATACTTTGAAACCTTCTCCTCATCGTCTTCCATATTGCTAGCTCGAATGGTGAGCCTATAAATTCTTATGTATTTCATAGTCATTTCTTTTTGTCTCAAATTTTGTAGCCTCCTAAAAGACCCAATTGGTAATTTGACAGGAGGAATTTGGTCTTCAATCTACTGATCATTTTCTCCTATGTCATAATCTTCTCTTTGCCCTTTATTTTTCTTTTAGTTTGAACATGGTCCCACCATAAGGATGTATACCCTTTTAACTTCGTACAAGTGAATTTCCCTCTCTTTGGGTCTATAATTGATTCAAAATCAAAATACTTTTCCATCTATGCAATCTAATTGATGGGTTTTTTAGGGTTTAAAATTCCATCATATGATGGGGTTTCTAACCTTGGATTCCTACCCATGTTAGCAATTTCCTAAAGCAACCTTTTCTCTGGGTCTCCTTCTTCATTGCAAACTCCTACTTGGTTAGCTCCCTCTTCTTCACTGTCACTTACATATTCAACTTGGATGCCCCTCATTTATTTAGTTTCCAATGCATCTAACTGAGTAATGATTCCTCTCTCTCTCTACCACATCCATGGCTCGAGGTCCTCACGGTATACCTCTTCCTCATTGTGCCATATCTCCTTAGGAACGTATCACTCCTCGCTCCTCGGAGATATTATAGCTCTGATATCAAATGATGCAGTAACAAACACAACACCTCCCTAAGAAGACTCAAATCAAACTAATATTTTCTTCTTCAACAATCTGGCCATTAACAACTATTCATTCCTGGTCATTCAAACCACAATTATACAATCAAATGGGCAATTTTTCAATTCAATAAATCATTCAATTTAGTAATCGTACAATCCATGCAAAAATTATACAACCCAAACAACCATTCAATATAGGCAAATGTTCAACTCAAAAAATCATACAATAACTTGGTAATCATTCAATCCAATAGGCAACTGTATAATCTAGTGTTCAATTTTTCACTTATATGATTTATTGTACAATTGTACGATTCCAACCCTAACCCCAATTATATTATTTTATCTTTGTATGATAGGTTTTTTACACTCCAAATTAATAATTTATGTTGCTTTCAATTTGTTCTTTCACACCATTTAGAGGTAACCTTTCCTTCTTGGTGTATATTTTATATTTCTCTCAATAACTCACAATTGTACAGTCTACTTATTCACAAATAAACTCACAACTGTATGGTTTTCTTAGTCATAATTCACTCACAACTATATGGTTTAGTTTTCTTGGTACAACCATGCATTGTATATCAGTGTTCTCTCATTGAATAGTTGATTGAATAATGTTTCATCATTATTCGAGTATAATTCCTATCAATTGATCACTTAATCATTCATTGAAATGATAGCTCAAATCATTGACTATTAAATTTAGTTTAATGCTGATTGGATTTCCTTTCTCTTGGCTAGTCCTATATCTATGAATGTATCATATTGAACATTCTTATACCTACATCAAAATGGAACTAGATCAATTTTGAAAACACTCATTGGATTCATCATGTCCTATAACACTTCCTTGTAGCTACAATTTATCTTATGTAAATCTAATGCACTTCATCAACATCCTCATCTCTAACATTGGATAATTAATTTTTTTTTCATTCATAAGCCATTATTTTATCCTCGGTGTAGCACCCTAAAATTGGCACAGTAAAATTGTCATAATTACATTCACCTTAGTAAATAATTTAAAATTCAAATTTAACCTCCCAAACCGCCCGTTAACCGTCGGGTAATCCGTTTCCCCTTTTTCGTGCCATTTTTAGAGGTTGTTTTGACCGTTTGACGATATCGTCGCCGATCAAACGATATCGCCCCAGATCTGACGATTTCGTCTGGGCTAGGACGTCCATACGATCTTGTCGCAAAACTGATTTTGCAAAATTAGCTTCTGTTCCAACGGGCCTCTAATCCGGGTAGAAGCGTGTCTACGCCGTTAGAGACCCTCCCCCATTGGAGATCTCCCAAATAGGGATGATCTCCAACCTCCTAACTACTCCCCTAAGCCTATTTAATCCCTAGGACCTTCCCTTCCCAACCCCTAGCTGAAATTCTCTGTAACTTAGCTTCATGCACGTTAAATCATCCTAAGTTTTCATTTGCAGTAGTCCTATATCAATTTTGTTGCAGGTATCATCTTGTTTTTCAGCCGGAGCAAGCATACATCGTCGTCGATGAACCTGTTCAGATCGGAGGCGATCCTGTCGAATCAGAGATGATTTCATACTGATGCGAGACGATCTCGACTGCAGTCCACATTGAGGCAATCAGTGCCATAAGTTTGCATTTCTTCACCTTTTCTCTGTTGTTTTATTCTGCAAATTAGCTAGTTTATTTGATATTTTATATTATATTGCATTTTGGAGTTCACCCATCTAGATCAAAGGCATAATTAAACCATAATTATGATTTAATTAGCATCATTCATACATGTTTCTGTCTTTAAGTTTCAGTTCAATGTTGTCACTATTATTTTGCATAGTTTCCCTCTACTAGAATAGTAGTATTCTTTGTATTTTGCATCTGTTCTTCTGTTTGTAAGTCTCTGATGAATTTGTCTGATGAATTCGTCAGATCTCAGACGATCTTGTCTGATCTCGATGATTCTGTCGAATTCCGTATGATCCCGATCGCTTCAAACATCAGAATCTCCATCAGACATCCGGATCCGGTATTCTTCTTATTCTTCCTTAATTTCTCTGTTTTTCTGTCTTAAATTTGTTCTCTGTATTCATTAAATCTGCATTTTCATATAGATTAATTTAGACTCATTTGGCCAAACCTAGGATATGAATGCTTAAGGTTAAAAATGAACACATAAAAACACATTCCAAACCTAGGCGTGGAAACTGCCATTAAATGTTTCCTGGTGAACCCACCATCCATCGAAAAATCATCAAAATACACCTCCCTTGAGAGGCGGGACCTTCGCAAAGTCCTCTCAGTCCGAGGTACCGCGACATCCTTTTCCCATCCTCCTTCCGGGCATGGATCCTATAGCCTGAAGGTAAGGATGCGAAAAATTTGGAGCGATACATTTTGGTGAACCCGACGTGAATGCATTTTAAACCTTTTGAAAACAAAAACAAAAAAATATATATATATATATATGTATACAAGAAAAACAAAAACAAAATCATCATTTCAAGTTTGTATGTTTTAGATTCAATTCTAAATAGTAGATGCTAAATATTACTTTTAGAAGTACTAAAGAAACCATGAGTTTTTACTCAAATCAATATGAGCCCATCAGTAATGTTGGAAGAATTCAGCCAAATACATTTGTTGATTATGACCAACCTCATCCCTATTCAACATCACCTCCATCACACTCTTCTCATTTTTCATCCATAACCCAACAAAACAATCCCTTTGCCAATCCTCTTCATAACGATATTATCTATTCTCCCATATATCCATATTATGTCTATCAATCCACATATAATCCTCCTCCACCTTTTCAATATTCTTCTTTCAATACAACACATCCATTTCAACAAGAAAATACTTATTCTTCCAATTCTACCATGCACTCACCTCATGCTTCGCAATCTTCCTGTCATCATTCTACCCATAATAAAGAAAGTAGAGGTGAGAAACCATTAGGTCCTTTTATGACGAAATTCCTAAGGCATTTATCAAAAACCTCTCAAAAACCTTCATCACGTAAATTTACTAAGCTCAATCAACCAATGGATATAATTCTCAAGTATTTACTTGACACAAATAAGATTGAACTCCCTTCCATAAGACAACCTGATACCACAACAGATTGGTTTAAACCCGAGCTACATTGTGAATATCATAGAGTAGATGGACATATGACACAAAATTGTAAAGATTTAAGATGTGCAATTCAAGATTTGATTGATAAGGGTCTTTTTAATATAAAGGAATTACAATCTACAACCGATTATAAATCTCCAGTAAACAATCAAACTCCTACACAACAAATACCAATAATCAATCAAGACATGGGGATCTCCCAAGAACCCCTATTCAATTATCAACAACAAGAAACCAATCAAATATTGCATGTTAATGTGTCCCATCATGATGATATTATTAATATTGTAACAAAAACTACAAATGAGCAACCTCAAGTTCAATCAACTCAATCTGATATTCAAGATATGGATTCCTCATTTGACCAACCTTCAAAACTATCTTTGGCTCTAGAGAATGATCCAAAATGGAATGTAAGCATAGAAAGCTCATCTTTAGAATCAAAATCTCAATCTGAAATCCACTTTGATAGCCAACAACAAGTGATTAATCCTCAAGCAAAGATATCCCTTTTAGAAGTATTACAAATTTATCATAAGGAAATTTTGTTCAAAATACCTAGCCAACAATTTGTTCCTCATCATATTTTCTCTAAGAACATAATTAATGGTGTAAACCCTCTTGAGGTTAACCATATTTCATTCTATGATGAGGATATTCCTTCCTCTACTCCACAAGAAGACTACTATCTTTACATTACAGGATCTAGTAAAGAAACACTTGTTAGAACTATCATGGTAGATAATGACTCCTCTCTTAATTTATGCACTTATCAATTATTCCAAAAACTCAAATTAAAGGAAGAAGATCTTAATGAATCAAATGTTATTATAAAATATTTTAACAATGAAATTCAAGAAGCTCAAGGTACTATAATTCTTCCCTTTAATATTGGATCCAAGATCCTGGATACTTTATTCTATGTAGGATATTGCCCTTCACCTTACAACCTACTTCTCCGAAGTCCTTGGATTCATACGATGAGGGTTGTCCCTTCCACTCTTCACCAATGTTTGAAGTTTGAAATTGCAAATAAAATTGTTACCATACATAATGACCCAACACCATTTGAAGAATATTTAATGGTTGAAACATCAAGTTCTATACATTCTCTATTATCACAATTATCTTCTATCCATCACTTTTCTTCATCCATATATGATCATCCTTGTTTACCAAATAACATCCATGCATATCTTTCACATATACTCTCTCCATCTTATCAAGACTTGGAATATAGTGATAAGAATGAAGAACTTTCTTATCCTTCTTACATTTTATTTTGTAACATGATCAATTTTCCACATATAAAAGTCAAATCTTTTGCTACATTATTCTACATTATAACAAAGCTTTTGTTATCACTACCTTTTATTCATCACCTTCTATTCTTACCTTCACCTCAACCAGATTATCCTTCAAAACCTCCTTTGATTTTGAAGCAACCTTAGACATGCTATACTCAAATAACCTTGTATAGTGTATATAGATCATCTTGTATATACCACCAATTTCAATTCATAAATTAAAATCAAAATACAAAAAAATCAAAATCCTCAAAATCTTCAAAAAAATACTAATGCAACTAAGGACCTTAAAGGTAAATTTGAGCCCAACTAGGCTTGGACCATACATTATTACTGCTAAATTTGAATCAGGAGCATACAAATTATCTACCTTAGATGGTAAAGAACTTAAAGAACCCATGAATATTTTGCATCTTAAACGTTACTATGCATAAATTTGGTCATTTCATCCTTGTATATATTTGTTTAAATATCAAAATCACTATCTTGTATTTCTTTCAAATTTATAAATTCAAAAACATCAAAAACATTCATAATCATCAAAAATCTTCAAAACTATTTGTTGCATTTATTTATGGCACTTGTTAAATTTTTTGCTCAAAAACAAAAATAAAACCAAAAATCAAAATAATGATAAAAATATAAAAACAACAATATGCTTGACTCTTTCGAAACCAAAACAATATAAAGAAGAAAGAGAGAGTCAACATTCTCAAAACTTCTCAAAAGTGTTTATATATATTTTCTTACAAATATTGCAGTTATATGTTTCAAATTATTTTTGATAAATTAGCATTTATTTGGAATCCCTCACTTGCACACTCACAAAAATAAATATCTTGATTTTATCTCGGCATGATTACTAATCTCTCTTATATCAAAGTCCACAAAATTCAATTAAATAAAGTTTGAGCATAGAGAATTGATCTTGTTATTTACTTAAACCAAGCACATCTTTTCACAATAAAATGATTATATTTGTAATTTCCATGTTTTGCTACATAGTAGAAGTGATTTCTTGAGCGAAAAGTTTCCCCGCTATCCTATCATGCACATGGTCTAGAATCTTTGAGAATTGGCAAAAGGACAAGCTCACCCCTACCCAGAATAAAAATCCCTTGCTCTACAGCTAATCCGAGCAAGTATCCCTAGCAAAGAAAAAGAAAAGAAAAGTTCAAGAAAAAAGAGAAAAGAAAAATGTTATTTTATATCATTACAGCAATATTTCAAGCACTATCTCAAAAATCAAGCAAAAAATACAAAAAGAAAAAGAAGCAAAGTTCAAAAGAAAAGCAAAAGAAAGCAAAAGCAAGAAAGCAATAAAATCCCTTTCCCTACCCTTTGAAAAGAAAAGAAGGGTTGATGAGCTTGAATCCCTGGAATTCTCAATTATTCGAAAACCGTGAGGTAAGCCCCATAACAGGTGGTTTGTGCCCAACCCGCTTGGCCTTGGGTAACTCCTAGCATGGTGATATGTCCGTCACATTAGCGACCTTCTTTTGTACTGGACCTATGTCTGCTTATGGATTAGCTAGCTCTTGATAATCCGACCTACATAGTAGTCTAGTATGGTTATATGCATCTACATCATGGTTAATGAACACTTATTTGGTTTCTTCAAATCACTTGTATCATATTATCTTGCTCAAAACTGGTAAATGCACAAAGCAATTGCACACACATTTGTATTTGAGAGATTTTGTGTATCATTATGATAAATCAAGATCGGAAATGAATTCACATATGCACATGGGATTCCTTATAAATCTAACTTTTGTCTTCAAAATACTTTGAAATATTATTTTTGCAACTTGTTTGGAATAAATCAAGTACACTTGTTTACCATAAAGACAACTATATAATAGAAAAATCAAAAATTTCTTTCAAAATATACAATCAAAACATATATATCTGGTTGACTTTCACGACGATGGTATAGTTCCAAAACCAAAATTGGAATTTTATGCCTAGCGCAAGTCCTCATTTTCATATTTTCTATTTATCAAAAATCAACCATGCAATAAAACTATCTCTTTTTGGATTTTCGCGATGATGGTATAAGTCTATACCTACATATTCTATGCCTAGCGCAAACCATCGTAACAATTTTTATTCCCCATTTATTAAAAATCATGAAAACCATATGACTTAAATCATTATGTTACACAAATTATGCTTTTAAAAAGCAAACACATTTTCATTATTTCATGTCATTATGTCAACCTTCAATTTTGCAATGATGGTATAATTCCTAAAGAATTATCCAAAAATTTTATCACACTTAGGAATTTATGCCTAGCAAAAATCATTTTAACATTATTTCATGCATACTATTTTCATGAAAATCTGAAAACAAACCATCATCACCATCATTTGCACCATTGCACCAAAGTCTTAAGACAGTCTCTTAAGCACTCTTTTACTTTTAACAATATTTCTATACTGGGATTAGCTTGACGACCGAGTGAGCAGCGACTCCATGAAATGGTCTATAATAGCGACAATGTCCTTTGAAATTATTGTTAGAAGTCTCTTTTTATTTTTTATTACATCACATTACAAACAATCAATTTGTTACATCAGATTATTTCATTTAAAATATTATAGCATGACATCAAAGTTATAAATTTTCAAAATGACATAATTTCATGAATCCTCAATCCAATTATCAAATTAATCAATCAAACATAAAAGCATCATAAGCATACACATAATACAAGTCATATGATCAAAAACATATCATATATATGTCAACAATATATATACATCATCAAAACTGGATTGGTATGCCACAATCTGTACCTCGACATACTCAATCCTCTATCAACAAAATAATAATAATACAATGTCAATGTCCATCTATACAAAGTTGTGCAGCCCTCTAGCCTCGAGAGCCCCTCGAGCTCTCCGCCTCATCTCCTCCCCCACCCTGAGGTGGACGAGGTGGCCCCATCGTAGTCTGAGTAGTCCTAGTCCTCGATCGGGACGTGGTCCTCGATGACCCGATCCTGATCGGATCTGCAATGTTGGCTGGTAGGGGTAGTCTATCCGCCTCTGGCACCAGCTGATAATACAATGTCTGATAGAATGTGAGTTGGGCAATAGCCCGTGTCAGCTCTCCAGAGCTCGCCCCTCCGCCCCGTGCCCTGAGGCATGCAATCTCATCTCGCAGCTGTGCCACCTCAGCTCGATGGCATGCAGCCTCATCCTATAGAGTCTGCACCTATGCCTGGAGACGATCTCTCTCCGCCTGGAGAGTAGCCATCTCGCTACTCTCTCCTATGTCAATGCCCTTGCCCTTATCGAGCGATGGTGGCCTCTCCTCTAGTGGAGATGGGGGTCTCGCCTCCCTCCTCTCCCTTTGTCATGGCCTCTCCTGTTCCTGTGGCCTCCTCGACTCTCTCTCGCCGTGACCCTGGGCCGCCTCCATCACCGCCTGGCACTGCCTCCCTATCCGATGCACAACCACATGTATCGGACCTTGTGCCCTCGTCATCCGAGGAGGGCGGATGCCTACGTACTGTGCATCGTAGCCATCGGCTACCCCTGCATCATCCCCATCCACTGGCTGGATGGGGGCATCGTCTCGCGTCCTGGCTCCAGAACCGCTGCATGTCTGGAGCCCCGCTAACTGTGGTGTTATCCCGGATAGTCCAGGAAAACTCATAATCCCTCAGAGATGGGATCCCCTGCTGCAGACCGAACTGACGCAAAACTCGGTCATAGCGGTGGAGCTCCACCTCTCCCCTCTCCATCCGTAGCCAACAAACTCGCCTGACGCGAGCCAACTCCTGTCCATCCTCGGCCCACCCTGGATGCTCCCTCCATGGCCTCCAGGTGATCTGGTCCGGGACTAAGTCATCCAATAGTCTCCGGGACATAGGGAGGTCGATCCGCCACTGTGACCCTCTCCGAAGCCACCAGTAGAAGACTCGGGGCCTCTCCCCGTCTACCCTTGTCAGAGGAAGCCCTACCGGCCTTCGCACTGCAATGTGCTCCCAAGCACCAAACCTGTAGGAGCGATGTCATCACCAGACATCGGCCGCCCTTGTACACGACCCCATACAGGATCCTGTACAATCGGCATAATACATAACTGCCCCAAGAGAACCTGTACCCGTGGTCCCGCATATCGTAGATCACATCTGCCAGCATCCACGACACCCTGCACCCACTCTGGTGGCACAGCAAAAGTCCACCAACCACTCCAGCTAGCACTCGTGTGAGTCTAGATGCCCTAGGCATCTGGCGTAGTGCCTCGATATTAACTCCGCCCTTCTCCAGGGCGAAGCTCGGGTCACCACACAGTCGTCCCATAGCGTGGCCCTGATTGGCCATAGGAGTGATCAATCGTCCTTGTATGGGGATTCTTAGAATCCTCCATACATCCTCTAGAGTGGGAGTCATCTCCCTTGTCGATAGCCAAAAACATGAGGAACCCGGATACCATCTCTCTGCTAGGGCCGTCAGTAGCCCCATATCCGTGGACACCTGTGGCATCTCTGCCACATGCTGCAAGCCGGCCTGTGCCAGCTGATCTCGCTCTGGCCAAGTCATCTCTCAAACCTCCATACTTCCATTCCCCGCTCTTTAGCAAACCTCTCTGCAAACATAAACAACAAAACAACAAACAATCATTAATAAACAATTCAAGTAATTAATAATGCAAGTTAAAATTCAATTTTATGCAATTGATGATATCGCCCACTATTGGACGATATCGTCCCAAATTTGAGCAGAATCGTCTCCGATTTCGCAAGCCGAAATCGTCTCTAATTTGATGAAATCGTCCCCCTTTCGCCGATTTCGCCCTTGGGCGAAATTGACGAAATTGAGACGATTTCGTCGAAATCGGGACGATTTCGTCCCGACGACGTCGACGGCCCAAAAATGGCCACGATGCTCAAAATTCATCTAAAAATTACCTACAAAGCATGTAAAATTAAATTAAAGCATTCTAGTTAAGTCTAGACTCTTACCCGTAGACCGCGTCGGACCTCTGTCGATCTGTGCGTCGTCTCCACCATTTTTGCTTCAGAGCTCTAAAAACCAGAAAATGAACAGTAAAAAAATGAATTAGGTTTTACCCTATTTTTCTTAATTTTATTCAAAAATAATTTTTTGCTTTTTCGCGTTTTTACCTCAAACGTTCGATTTGGGTAAAAACACGGAGGGGGCACCATAGTAAGTTGTCGTACGATTCGACCAAGAATCGTCGCCTAAAAATGGGAATAATTTTTGCTTTCTCGTAGATCGAGAAGAACTCATCTTTAACGCATTTTCTTCGAAAAATTCGCTAAAGAGGGGGCAAAATGTAGCACCCTAAAATTGGCGCAATAAAATTGTCATAATTACATTCACCTTAGTAAATAATTTAAAATTCAAATTTAACCTCCCAAACCGCCCGTTAACCGTCGGGTAATCCGTTTCCCCTTTTTTCGTGCCATTTTTAGAGGTTGTTTTGACCGTTTGACGATATCGTCGCCGATCGTACGATATCGCCCCACATCTGACGATTTCGTCTCGGCTAGGACGTCCAGACGATCTTGTCGCAAAACTGATTTTGCAAAATTAGCTTCTGTTCCAACGGGCCTCTAATCCGGGTAGAAGCGTGTCTGCGCCGTTAGAGACCCTCCCCCGTTGGAGATCTCCCAAATAGGGATGATCTCCAACCTCCTAACTACTCCCCTAAGCCTATTTAGTCCCTAGGACCTTCCCTTCCCAACCCCTTGGCTGAAATTCTCTGTAACTTAGCTTCATGCACGTTAAATCATCCTAAGTTTTCATTTGCAGTAGTCCTATATCAATTTTGTTGCAGGTATCATCTTGTTTTTCAGCCGGAGCAAGCATACATCGTCGTCGACGAACCTGTTCAGATCGGAGGCGATCCTGTCGAATCAGAGACGATTTCGTATCGATGCGAGACGATCTCGATCGTAGTCCACATTGAGGCAATCAATGCCATAAGTTTGCATTTCTTTACCTTTTCTCTCGTTGTTTTATTCTGCAAATTAGCTAGTTTATTTGATATTTTATGTTATATTGCATTTTGGAGTTCACCCATCTAGATCAAAGGCATAATTAATCCATAATTGTGATTTAATTAGCATCATTCATACATGTTTCGGTCTTTAAGTTTCAGTTCAGTGTTGTCACTGTTATTTTGCACAGTTTCCCTCAACTAGAACAGTAGTATTCTCTGTATTTTGCATCTGTTCTTCTGTTTGTAGGTCTCTGACGAATTCGTCTGACGAATTCGTCAGATCTCAGATGATCTTGTCTGATCTCAGACGATTCTGTCGAATTCCAGACGATCCTCGATCGCTTCAAACATCGGAATCTCCATCGTACATCCGGATCGGTATTCTTCTTATTCTTCCTTAATTTCTCTGTTTTTTGTCTTAAATTTGTTCTCTGTATTCATTAAATCTGCACTTTCATTTAGATTAATTTAGACTCATTTGGCCAAACCTAGGATATGAATGCTTAAGGTTAAAAACGAACACATAAAAACACATTCCAAACCTAGGCGTGGAAACTGCCATTAAATGTTTCCTGGTGAACCCACCATCCATCGAAAAATCATCAAAATACACCTCCCTTGAGAGGCGGGACCTTCGCAAAGTCCTCTCAGTCCGAGGTACCGCGACATCCTTTTCCCATCCCCCTTCCGGGCACGGATCCTATAGCCTGAAGGTAAGGATGCGAAAAATTTGGAGCGATACACTCGGTTCATCCATTTGTTAATGTTTCTTTGTGTTTCTTGCAACAACATTGAGTTTTCTCTTGGACTCAATTTTCCACCTTAACCAACCCCCAAAAATGGATAATCATAGTCCTTATATAAAAGAAATAAACTATTTTGAATAGTTGATATTTTGCTTCCTCTTTATCTCCTCGCACACTCCATATTCTGTTCATCCCTTTCTTGTGATTATCCAAATGCTCCTGCATCACTTTTAGATGTGTTGTGTGAGAAGTATTTAGAAACTTCAGACCATTTGCTTCTTCATTGTCTCTTTGCTCACACCATTTGGGATTACTTTTTATAAAATATAAAAATATATTATGTAGCTCCATCAACATTGAAAGAGTTTATGAAATCTTGGATTAATTATTTTAAATCTAAAGCATTATGTATTATGTGGAGGATTATCCCTTCCATTATTTTTTGTAATTTATGTCTTGAAAGGAATAATAGATTTTTTAAGAAATAATCTCAAGATCATGCCCAAGTTTAGAATCATATTATTGCATCTCTTGCATAATTACTACAAATATGGTGCTTATCACATGAAGTCTCAAGTGTGGAAAAAGAGGTGGTAAAAACTTGGTTATAGGATTTGAACATGCATAGAAGAGTCATCTACGATAATGGAATTAAAACAAAGGATCTAATTTGATCTAGTCTAAAATGAAAATGTCCAAGAATTGGGTTTTATAAAAATTAATTTTGATGGTGTTTCTAAAGGAAATTCTAGAAAAGATGATGGATGTGGTGTTTTTAGAAATAGTTAAGAAAAATTATCCTTAATTACTCATAATCATATGGAAATTCAACTAATAACTATGCAGAGGCTAGGGAACTTATAACAAAGATTAAATTGCAATAGAAAAAGGATGGAAATATATTTCAATTGAGAGGGATTGACAAAATATCATTAATGCTATCAACAAAAATGGATGTGGGGATTTGATAAAAATAATATTATTAACGATGTTCATCACCTATTACTAGAGGTAATCTATTGGAAACGAGAGCATATTTATAGAGAAGGAACTCGAGTAGTAGATAATTTAGTCAATCATGGTGTTGATATTCATATTGGTGAAATTCAAATTTTAGAAGGCAATTGGTCAAGTGATATTTTATATCTTAATAAAAATGATTTTAAGGAGCTAATTATAAAAATATAGCACTTTGATGAAGTTGAAAAATATACTTAATAGAAAAAGAAACTAAAAAAACTTGTGAGAAAAGGTATGATTGATATGGTTTAATTACCTAGGTGTTGTAGGTGAGTTGGAGAGGAGAGGGCAATCCTCCAAGGGAGGTCCCAGGTTCGAATCTCCACCCTACCAAAAATTTGAATTGGGTACCCAAAATCCAATTGATAATATTGGTGCGAGCAGGTTGGGTGTGACTCTCGGGTGACTTTGATGGTGTAGAACCCCCTGTTCGTGGTCTCTCAGACCAAGGCGGCCCCGTAAGAGGTTTTTCGCTTAAAAAAATATATATATGGTTTAATTGACCTAACAACAAACATAATATTTTGGTATTTTTATGGAAGTGGCCCCCAATAGATGCCATAAATAACTTATTAAAAAACAATAATTAACTAAAAAAGAGATTATAACTTTGTAGATAAATAATTGTATTCAAAAAATAGTTAAAAAATAAAATTGATCCTAACATTTTTGGGAGATGGCTTTATACTAAAAAATTCCCAAAAACCTATTTTTTAATCCTAACCACACTGTCAGGGGCATAAATTTGTGCTCAAGACTCCAATTTAATCCATTCAAAAAGCATTGGACAGATTAAAGGGAGAACAAAAAATTTAATAGGCAACCCTATCATAGATAAGATTGGTAGCAACTACACAGAAAAATACTTATGAGAGCCTCGATAATGCAAAACCAAATATATACTAAAAATAGTAATTTTCTATTTTTATATTATCATACCCAAAATGCATCTCTAGCCATGTTGATACATCAATAAAAATAAAAACATAAAAAATAATTCATATGCATGTAAGTTTAATTTAGTATGCACTTCATAACTCATAGAAGGCAAATCACCATATTCCCATATGGGAGACCTAACATATGGAAGGTGAGCCACCATAGTTTCATGTGGATGGCCTTCTATATTTAATTATGTGGATATCCAACACACCAAAAAAATTTATATAAAGAGAGATGCACCCTTGAATGCAAAAAACATAAGTAATGGATGCAATGTTATAGCCTCATATCTCTTCTTAAAGATTGCTTGCATTGTACTTTATTTTTTGAGCAATAAAATTATTATGTTATTTTGCTTATGTATCTATATTTTAACTTGTTATACTTTGCTATTATTGGATTGCACTCTTTCTTGATATTTCTTAACTCAAAATTCTAAGTTTCAAATTTAGTGGTATTAGACCACACTATCTTTTGAGTGTATATCCAAAAACACAAGATCATGATATCAAAAGTTTGGGTATGAAACACATCTTGCTAACTACTTCCCTTGTCATTACAAATGATATTAGATGGAAAATTTAATAGATAACACCAAGATAGTCAGTTATTTCAAGGAGATGTTGAATGAAGCCCTCATATATAGAGGAATGAGATGATGAGTAAATTGCACAAACTATTTAATGAATCCTTGCTACAAATTTTGCAACCTCCTCCTCACAACCTCTCACTACTCTAACACCATTCAATGCTACCACACATTTGAATATGTAGGTGAATTTTGATATTCCTAAATTTGAAGGAAAAATTAATGTTGTCCTAGATAATTGGTTGGATCATTTAATTCATTGACATAAGCAAACCACTTTTGCACTCTTGAAGGCTTCATTATCTATTCAAAATTGGTGGGAAGCATATTAAAATAGGGTCGATAAGGATAATGAAATTGAAGTAGTGTTCACATGAGATTATTTAATAGAATCCATCAAGGAAGAATAGTGTCCTTTTGGGAGTCTATGAAGACAAATATATACAATAGTAATAATTGTGGTAAGGTAAAGACTAGTCTATTCAAGATTATATTGATGTTTTGCATTCCATGGTAGCAAAATTAGGTATTTAAGATGCCAAAAAGCATTGAATACTTAAGTGTAGACAGTGATGAGTATATTCTTGGGATGAGGGAATGATAGGTTTTAGAAGAGGGAGGAATGGTAAACTTGACTAATGATCATAGTGCTAAAGTTGTGTTGTTTATCACCCAGATGGATAATTGTTATGACTGATTAGATAAGACGGATCACCAATGACTGATTAGTGAACAAATATAGATGGATTAGCCCAAACACTTAAGATATGATGAATATATCCTTGATGGATGGTACTTGACATATGATAGATAGGCCTAAACAGATAGCTCAAGGACTGATAGGTCTATATGGATAGGCCTAGATGGCTAGTAGATTGATAGGTCTAGATAGCTAGCAAACTAATAGGTCTAGATGGATAACTATCTAACTGATAGGTCTAGATGGACACAAGGATGGATTAGCTTGAGCTTAGGTTGGATAAGCAAAACAAATGGCTTATGTCAATTTCTAAAATAGATTTTGGTAACTTCTTAGGTCTTCACCTTGATACTTTCTCCTGCAATCTACACAACAAGGATATAAAACATAAGAATGACATATTCATAAGGCAATAAAACATCAACTGGATCATGGCATTAGCACTTAAAGAATACATTCAACAACACAATAATGTGTAACTCTCCAACTATTCTCCTTGACAACCAGTGGAATTACTCTGCATGAATATGGATATTACAAAAATGAGTAGGGGGTGTATTTATAGGATGGCCTTGGTGGTTACTATAACCAACCAGGCTCCAATTTCCCCAACTATCCACTTGTTATAGCCTTAACTAACTCATCCATAACTAATTAGCCTAAAACCAATCAGTGGGACATAACTAGTTAGTATAATATGCTAACTAATCAGTCTATGATTTAACTAATTAGTATTAAACAACTTCTTAACGGTTGATTTACATAATTTATTGACATTACAATTCTTTTACTAATCAGTCCATAATTATTATGTGATGGCTGACTATACAATTATCCAAAACATTATATTAAACATTTTATCAAGTCAAAACTTCAAAACATTATGTAGACATTTTGCCAAACACTTCTGAATTATCATTTCTTTTTGGAACTATTATCTACATCTATCCTCCCCTTTGAAGTAGTTTATGTCCTTAGTAACTTTCTGCCTTGTTCTATCAAGGTTTTAGCATCCTTTGGCTCAACAACTTGGAGTTCTTCTTACAATTATTACTCATGGATATTGAAGGCTTCTCATTCATCGTGAAATATCTTGGCATAATTGAATTATTGAGCCCATTCAACTCTCATATTGTTGGCCCTATATTCCATTTCCTAGAGTTTTGACAACTTTGATTCACACTGAATGAAAATTTCCTTCATCTACTACGATGTCAAGGTTGAGGAAGATGGTTTCCTCTATTATAGCTCCTCCTTGAGAGCTACTTTGTGTTGTTGTGATTGAAGCAATTCATTACACAATGCCTCCCATTCATTCTGTTAGGTATCCTCACATTGACTTTTATGGGCCAATAATTATGCATTCTATTGCAAAAGCAATTCCTTGGCTGATTTTTGACACAATATTTCCTCCTTCAAGGTCACAATCACTTGCTCTCTTTCATTGAGGTGGATATGAAGATTTGAGAGTTCCAACTGTTTCTCCCAAATCTATCATAGGACATCTTCCAACTACATGACTTATTTTTCCAATTATAATTATTTTTCCTATATTTTTGCCTTCATCAGTTGTAGATATTTATCAAGGTTATGCCTTGTCATATTCAACTACTTGATCCTCTAAGCTAGCCAACACATGTGTGATATGAAGTTAATATGATTATACATTGATAGTAATTCTGGTACCAATTCCACCTACAACCTTTTTTCTATGGTGCGTTGGGAAGGGGGATTATTATCATAGCCTAGAACATAAATCTATGATGGATCAAAATGTAAGGTAGGTGTCTTGTCTAGAAATTTATTGACTCCATCCATAATCTTCAAATAATTGGTAGGAAAATTCCATGACTATTCTTTGTAAATGCTAGAAAATTTTGCTTTCCAACCTCCCTTTCCATCCCATTTAACCAACTTTTCTAGATCTTCTTCTACCATCAATTGCCATTTCTTCCACTACCCCACACAACTTGCATCAAATTTTATTGCAAGTTATCCATCACATGGGTTAGATTTGTAAAATATACTATTGTTTTCTAATCAATATGGGTACCCATGTCTAGTGGATCTAAAAAGTTGGGATGTTCTAGCAGTGTGTATTCAGACCATCCATGCTCGGTTTCCTCATCTTCCTTGGTTTCAAGAGGCTCCTTTTCTTTCCCAGAAATATCAATGGACTTCTTAGTCACTTTCCCTTTCATGATCATCAGTTGTTATGTTGATATCTACGATTTTCTACTTTCTCCTATATCCATGGCATCCTATTGAATTCCTTCTATCTAATGTAATTCCTTTCCATACACCACTCTAGTATCATGCTCTAGATATATTTCCTATTCCATTGAAATAAGATGTCATTGTGTTCCTTCCAATAAGTTTTTAGCAGCTTTCAAAATGAGTGGTACTTTTTTACCTACTTTTGTTTCTTTTGTGGTGCTTACATCTATATATTGACCCATCACATTTTATATCATAGCTATGATCATATACTCAGATAAGAAGGCCCGTAGGGTGTTTGTAAAAGAAATACTTGCAAACAAATATTTTGGGGGTACTTTAGGTGACTTTGAAATATTCTAAAATTGCATTTTCACCAAAAATTTTGTAGGCCCCATGGGTATACAACAACACTAGGTCTCGATGGCACATTTTGGAGAACAACAGGGATTGTAATGTCTACCTCCTCAATTTTTGTCCCTTTACTTTGTGACCTCATTTGATGCTCAATTTTATGGGTCACTGCTTGAATTTGAGATGTCTTCTCTACTGTTATTCCTACCACTTATTTTGGTGATGGTGGATGAAATTGTTATCTCTTCCTTGTTGGTTTTACTTCTTCCTATGTAGGTGTCGTAACTTCCTTTGCTAGCAATGTATTTTCTTGCAATTATGATGTAGTATCCTCCCCTTCTAAATATTCCACTAGGTCTTCTTCCATTGAAATATTACTAAATCACTATTTCACTCTTTGCTTTTTAATCAATGTACTCCATTTCACTTGTGGTTTTGCATCCTTCCATCATAAAATTTTTGGTTCTAACTTCGATAATTCTTTGTGAGGGACCAATATTGGAATCTACACTCCTGCTCTAAATGTTGTGTCTAAAAATAATTTTATTGCATGGAAGACCATCAAAAAATTCTTGGTGGTCCTTATCAAAAATGTTTAAATATGGAGTGCCAAGTAAGTTTCCCAATCATAGGCAACTCCCTTCTCAATTCCTTGTAGATACAAGATCATCCATACTTGTAAAACTGAGCTTCTTTATTCCCAAGATAGCTTGGCCATTAGTACATTTATGATGCACTACAAACCCTTATTTAAAAATGAGTCTAATTGACCCCTCAGCTACCATGTGTCAACAAGGATTTGATCTCCTCCTTATTCAATATTGTAATACTCTAAATTAATACAAGTTGTCCCTTTCTTGGTAATCCAAAATTTCTTCAAAAAGCCTCAATTGAGAAATCCACCACTAGTTCTTTGTCTTCCACTTGTACTTTCCTCACATTTTTTACCATATCATAGGTCAACAAAATTTGTACTAGGTACTCCTTAAAGAAATATTTGTTGAAATTAAGGACCTACAAAAAGAAATGTACTCTACCTACCTTGATATTTTGCTTAACTGGATCATTTGTCGATTCTTGTTCCCACAATTACCAACAAAAATCTCCCTTAGCATTAATCCATGTAATCTCCTTAATTGGTACATGATCCTTTTCAAATTGTGGCACTTCTTTGCTCTTCATTTTTTGTGTTGCTTCTTATGCATGCCCTTGTTTGCCCTGAGTTTCCCCTTGCTCTGGTTTTGATAATTATCCTTGCATTTCTTTTCTAGTATGGGCATATTATTGGTGATGGTAGAGTCATTTTTCGATGATTGAATTTGATAATTTTTTATCCCTTAGGGTTATCAACATTCTACTTCCTCCAAAATATTCAGGTTCAATGATTCAAATTTTGCCTAATCGATGTTGACTCATTCTTCAAAACTCACAAAAATATTCTTTTCAATACTTATGGTAGCCTTTTCTGGTATTTTCTTTTAAACCACTATTCTCTGCAATTGAAAACACTTATAGTATGTTTCAACAACCTTAAATCACTTTTCTGACGGTACCTGACGGATACTTGATGGTTGATGTTCTTCTTCAGATGACTCCTCTTGAGATGGCTTCAAGCAGTACGACTTCTCTAGAGAATTATAGTTAGGATGACTCCTTAGATGGTTGTAGTTAGGATAGTTCTGCCTCAAACAATTATAGTTAGGATGGCTTTAGCTCAAATGACTATAATCAAGATGACTCCTCATATGGTTGAAGTCAGATGACTCTACCTCAAACGACTTTAGTCAAGATAGATGACTCTACCTCATACAATTATAGTCAATATGACTCTTCCTTAGATGACTATAGTCAAGATGGATCTACCCTAGATGACTATAGTCAGATTATTAAAATTCATCATAGCTCTAAATGATTCACATGATTTTCTTTTAGAATTTTCTTTGGCTTCTCATCTATCTATGAATCGTGAGGTAGAATATTTTGCACTTGCATTTTTGATGTCAAATTACGCATACCTTGTTCTTCTTCATCTATCATGTGCACCTTTCCTTCTTCTTTGAATTTTCTAAATTGTCCTTCCTTGGCAATTGAATGCTTGGGTCAATATGTGCACTTAATATTCTATGACACCTTGACTTGTTCCAAATCTGTGCCCTCCAAATCTGCCTTAGTAATGATGATCTTCCTCTTGCATGTGCTTTTCAAGTCTGGTCAATAATTCTCTTTTTCCCTTCTTGATTTAAATATTAAATCTACCACTATAACCTTTATCACTTCTTCCAAACACATACACAATAAATCTTTAAAATAACTCCTTATATCTCCCTTTTTAAAACTTACAATATAAATCTTTATTCTAACAACATCTTCCTTTATATCTCCCAAAAATAAAATCACAATATTTCCCCTTTTATAATTTGCAAAAATCAAATCACAATATTTCCTTTTATAATTTGCAAAAATCAAATCACAACATTTCCCCTTTATCATTTGCAAAAATTAAATCACAATACTATACCTTATATCTCCCCTTATATCATTTGCAAAAATTAAATCACAATACTATACCTTATAACTCCCTTTATATTATTTGCAAAAATTAAATCACAATACTATACCTTATAACTCCCCTTTTATCAAATTTTATAAAATAAAATATAAATACCTTGCATAGTCGCATATGGAATTTGATACCTTGACCTATAGAAGTGCAGTGCCCTAACTTGGGCTAGTGACCAGTTGCACTAACACAACACATGAAATCAAATAGTGCAAAATAATATTTATTTCCTTTGGTGCTTTGTTTTCTATCCTTCAAAAAAATAAAACGACGTCGAAGGGATTCAATCCCTTAACCTCCTACATAGTAGCGCTTCCACACAAGCTAGGTGACCATTTGGGATACCCTAGGAGATGGAATCAAAATAAAAAAATGATATTTAAATCCTTCAAAACTCTGCCTTCAACTCTTCAAAAAAATGGCATCAACTAGATTCGACCCCTTGACCTCTTGCAACATAGTGCCTTAGTGTGAGCTTGGCTACCGACTGGTCTAACTAATCGATTGAGATAGATGGGGCACAAACCAATATTTAATGTTTTCTTTCTACTAAAATATTGTAAAACTTGTGCTCCTCTCCTCCCTCCTTCTTGTTGCTTCGTTTAGCGCTCTCCACTCGATCGATATTATTCGATTTCCATAGCTTGCTCCAAAGTGAACTTAGGGTCTTCATTTATATGCTTTTTCATGCACCCAACGAAGTCGGCCCAAAATTTTGAATATTTGATTTTTCAACCTTTTGCATGGTCGGCCCATTTAATTTTTCAAACACTTTAGGTTATAATATTTAAATCTATGATTTAAATATTATAATATTCAATTTTTAAACTCATATATTTAAATCCTTTGATTTAAATATGTCAAACCTTTGTCCCAACCTTTGTCCTCTTTATAGTATTTCAAGCCTTTGTCCAAACCTTTGTCCTTCTCTTTATAATATTTAAATTTGATATTTAAATATTATAATATATTTGCCTTACTTTGAAATATACTTTCCTTGTTTCTCTTGAAATATATCTTTGCCTTGGATGATTTTCCGTTGTTTGCTATTTATCCAGTCCATCTCTAACATTATTGATATATTGTCCAACCTTATAAACTTATCATCCTTGAAGAATATTTCTTCCTTGAATACCATGCACCTTTGACATCAATGACAACTCAATATTTCCAATATATAGGGTTGGTTTGAAATTTGTAAGTCCTCTTTTGGTGGAGAAATTTAGGTTTTCTTCAAAAAAAATTGCAAAAATTTATTTAATTTTTGAAAAAATTTTGTCAATAAAAAAATTATTTTCAACTTTTGGGACCCGTAATTTTGAATTTTGAATTTTCAATGGTGGGAAGGTCACAACGGTCAAGAAATATTTTATTAGGTGGGAACAATCACAACGGTCATAGGATATTTGACTAGGCAATCACGAGACTTGATTAGGTGGGAATGGTCAACAACAGTGCAAATCACAAGGGTAGGCGTAATATGGAGAGCGAGTGGTGTTTCGAGGGTGGATGTAAGGTAGAGGGTGAGCAGTGTTCAACTATCAATAGTGATGTATATTACGAGGGTGGGCACAAGGGTGGTAGGCAAGGCTGGAGGCTATAGTTGTGTGAGTGTGATTGTAGTCATGCTTTGCAATATGTGCGCAAAGAATTTTAAATAAAAATTTGCTTGCATCCCTTGTTAATGTGGGATATTTATCCCTTAAATTTTTTTAACACTTTGCTTTTTGCTCTTATTCGACATCATAAAAATTAAATCCAACGGTCGTAATTTAATAACAACCTTAGGTTATGTTAAATAAAATTTATATTTCATCATAGGTTTTCTAATTTTCTTGCTTGAAAACAAACGTCAAGCAACAGATCAATTTATTTTTCATAATTTAACTATATTTTGATCTAGGTTGATGATAAATTTTAACCAAAATTGGTAGATGTATATTAAGATCCAAATATCTTCACCTGCACTACATTGAGACTCGTCTATATTCACCATTTGGTCATTGGAGTCGTTATGGTGTACTTGAGACTGTACAACTTCATTTATGGCTTGCAAAATGGTGGTTTGGTTGTAGATTAGAGTGGGTGGTGAATCTGTGTGTGGTTGTTCTATTTTGGGGTAGCAATATTAAGAGCACACTGTACATATTACACATAGGTGGTACTAGTAGATATGATTAAAAAAAATTTGCTTGGATGGATATGTAGCGGAGTACCAACAGGATTGAGATGGTGAGCGAAAATGAAATTTGAAGGCGTAAGATTACATATGGCTCTAATACCAGATGATAGGAACCTAGTTCCTAGCAACTATGACAAATGGAAAATGGATGAATTTGAATGCAAAAGAAAAAAATATGTTGAATCACTTTTGTAATAGAATCATTGTTTTCAATGAAGGTAAACCTACCACTCGATTGAATAACAATTATATTTTATATTTCCATGGATGCCTATTTACACCCTTGTGAATGCATATAAATATCTATCCTAGAGTTGTGAAGTGAAAGGATGCAATGGTCCATTAATAAAATAAGTGAATTAATAATATTAAGGGTTAGGATTAGGATCCTAACAAAAATAGATGTGCTTTTATTTATGTAAATCTGGACCATTTATTATTAGGTCACAGATCAAACGATGGATTTTACACGAGTGTTTTTGCCCTAAATTGTAATGCATTTTTTTTATAAAGAGAATTTTGTGCGACAACTGAGTGTAAAAGTGTGCATATTCTAATTGATGGTGATAGAGCGAAGAGGAAGTTACAATGAGTCTATTATAGGTTGTATCTCTTTGCAGTTTCTGGATGAAATAAAAGGCTTAGTTATTTTCTCTGTGGATGTAGCCCACATTGGGTGAACCACGTAAATCTATGTATCATGTATTGCTTTATTCTTCTGTATTTTATTTTTGCATTTATTTATTGCTCGTGTTTTATTATTTAATTCTAACAACTGGTATCAGAGCCTAGGGTTTGAAAAATGTACTTGAAAGGAGGGTTTCCTGGTTTAAGTGGGAGCAATGATAGAAGAAGGCCATTTTAGGGTTGAGAATTTTAACAATAAAAATTACCAGCTTTGGAAGATGTAAATGGAGGACTATCTATATCATAAGGATCAGTACCTACCATTAGGCAAAAAAGAAAAGAAGTCGATGAAGTTATCAAACAAAAAATGGGAAGTTCTTGACCAAAAGGCATTAGGAACAATACGACTATGTCTAGCAGCATCGGTGGCCTTTAATATTTTAAAGGAAAATATAACAAAGGATCTAATTAAGGCAATGGGCAAACTATATGAAAAACCCTTAGCTTTGAACAAGATATTTATTATGAAGTGTTTTATTAATATGCAAATGTTAAAATGTTGGGTCTATTACTGATCACTTAAATGAGTTTAAAATGGTTACCAATCAGTTAAATTATGTTGGAGTAAATTTTTGTAGAGGGTCTTAAAGAGCGTATATCTACACTAATTGCAACATGATAAACAAAATGGAAATAAAAATGTATAATAATTTTTGTAATAAAGAATACCTCCTTTGTATTAATCAATGAAATCTGGTTACATATCCATCCCTCTTAGGGATACCAATGTTTGATACAATGAATACAATTGTGTTGATGCCCCTAAATGGGGTTGATATACTCTAAATGCTCTTTAGGTCTTCATCAACTTTGTGTGAGGGCTTACTAGGATGCCTCCTTCTCCATTGTTAAGAGGAATGATCTTGAATAGCTTTGAGTCATTTGAAGGATCTACCACCTGCATACAAGGAAACAACAAAGCACATCAAAAGCATATGAAACCTCTCATGATGAGGCTATTGTCCAAGAAATATAAGAAATGAATCAAACATGTAAAGAAAACATGAATATGTGTAAAGATATAATATTGATAAATAAACACAAAGCATGACTTACAACATGTAAAAGAACTAAAAAATGCATAAGATCTTTCAAATAGGGCATGAAAGAACCTAATGTATAAAGCTTGCAAAGAAGAGCATAATGAGCATAAATGAAGGTAAAACTACCTATGAAAATACTAATTAACCATGGAAATGCTTGAAATAAGACTATCTATGCTAGGTTAACCTAAATGTACATTAAGCAAGGTAGATTTATAGCTAAAATAGAGAAATTAGGGCATCAAACTCTAGTCGCTACTACTCAGAGTAGCTGGCTATGTTAGCCATGGTTGATAGCCACATCTAAGCCTGTGGGCCGCTATTGACAACATCGGCCACGGGAAAAGTATCTTTTCTCTTGAAACTAAGGTTGTAGATGCTCAATCCTTCATGTAATTGATGGTCAAGGGTTGCATTTGTGTCTAAACACATATTTACGGTTGATTGTGCTTGAATTCATGTTGGATTGGTGTGTAATTATGAGGTGTGCTTCTCAATCCTTTGGAAGCTCCATTGTTGCAAAGGTAGATGTCATTCTCAAAATGGATATCATGTTGGCACTCCTCAAGGGTTGCAATTGGCTCTCCAATTCAGTAGGGCTTCACAACATTCAAATTTGGATCTTATTACCTCTTTGAGGGGTCTATAAATAGACTCTTGAAATTCCAATCTTGTATTCTTAAGGAAGCCAAGATCAAGAAGTTGTTAGCCTAAGAATTTGGGAGGAATCCTCTAGAAGCTTCCTCACCTAAAATTGCTTGAGATCAATTGCAATTTGGCCATTATAACCAAATTTTCTTGACTCTGGTATCCCAAGTTTGTTACAGGGCTAGTTGCTATTGCTCAGCATGGCTAGGACCCTAGCTATTATTGTCAATCATGGCTAGGATCTTAGTCGCTAATGCCATCAATGGCTAAATCAGTGGCTAAGGTTGGATAGGCCTAGAATACCTAAAATGAGTGGTTAGAACCACTACTTGGTCTTGGAAAGGTTCAAGGTCATTCATATGGTCTACAAAGGTGCCCATATGAGTAGTCTCCTAAACATGACATTTTTAGGTGTCTACAATTTTTATGATGAGGTTAGGGCTCTTTTGATCTTATGCTCATTGCTAGAAAGCTGGAATGGCTTGGTCATGGCTATGAGTAATTCTGTTTTTGGTATAAATACTTTAAAATTTGATGATGTTATTGGTGTTATCCTTAGTGAGGAAATGCGAAAGAAAGTACAGGTGAGACATCATGCAATGCATTTACTATGGAAAATAGAGGGAGATAAAAGGAAAGAGAAAAGTGTCTAGAAAAACATGGAAAATCAAAGAAAGGTAGATCCAAATCCAAGGAAAAGTAGTTAGAATGCTGGTACTGTAGAAATAAAGGACACATAAAAAGAGAATTTTGATCTCAAAAATAAAAATAGGGAGATGAAAAATAAGATAATCAAGAAGCAAACATAGTAGGTGATGTATTACAAGATGCTTTAATCCTTTCACTAGATAATATTAATGGTTTTTGGGTGCTATATTTAGGGGCTTCACATCATGCCACACCCATAGGAAATATTTTCTAGATTATGTTCGAGGTGATTTTGGACAGGTTTACTTGGGTGATGATAGACCATGTAAAATCATTGGAAAGGGTAAATTACCAAATGGAAATCAATGGTTGATAAAAGAGGTAAGGCATATTCCTGATTTGAGAAGAAATCTAATTTCCACAAGGTAGTTGGATAGTGAAGGATGTACAATTACATTCTCAACAACTTTGTGGAAGGTTTCTAAGGATCATTGATATTAGCAAAAGAAAAGAAGTCAGGTAAGTTGTATGTTTGTACTGGTAATACTGATATTTCTATTGCTTTAGCCTCTATAGGAGTGGATACAAGTTTGTGGCATCATAGGCTTGGGTACATGAGTGAGAAGGGGATGTAGATTCTCCACTTAAGGAAATTATTATCAAGTTTGAAGCAAGTTCATTTGGACTTTTGTGAGCACTGTGTTTATGGAAAACAAAAAAGAGTTAGATTTATTAGATTTGGGAAAGAAAATAAGAGTGAAAATCTAGAGCTTGTGCATACAGACATATGGGGACCAACTTAGGTATCATCTCTTGGTGGCTCTTATTATTATGTTACGTTTATTTATGATGCAACTAGAAAAACTTGGGTTTATTGTATTCGAAAGAAATCAGATGTATTTGATACTTTTAAGAAATGGAAATCTTTGGTTGAGAATGATATAGGAAATAAGTTGAAGTGTCTTAGATCAGATAATGAAGGTGACTATTGTAGCAAAGCATTTGAAAATTATTGTTCATATCATTGGATTCGTAGAGTGAATATGGTTCTAAGAACTCCACAAGAAAATGGTGTGTTAGAAAGGATGAACAAGACTACCATGGAACGTGTTAGGTGTATGAAATTACATACATGATTGCCCTTATAGTGTTTGGTAGATTTTGTGGATGTTGTTGTTTATTTCATAAACAAAGGGTATAGAAGTTCCCTGGATGTGGGATTCTAGAAGAGGCATGGATAGGTAAGCCTATTAACTACTTGATGAGGCCCAAAAGTGCCTCATTATTGCACAATGTTTGACTACCATATGATAATTTAATTGCAAAATAGCTGAGTAAAATATACTATTTGTTAAGTGTTTACATGATTTTATGTTAGGAATACTATATCTCTATTTTTGACTATTTTCAGCATTTTGTGACTGATTTTGCTTGATTAAGTAGCAAGTAAGAACATGAATTTCAATTAACCAAATGTGGTATGCTGATATCCATTAAATTTTCAATGGCTTTTGAATGTTTTCCTGCCATTCAACTTGTTTCAAATCCACATTGAAGCCAAAAGTTTAGGACTATCATAAATCTGAAAATCTGAAAAAATAGCCATATAAAAATTAGTAACCTGATACTTTATAGGAACACTTTGAAGTTGTCAAACAAAGCATGATGATATGGATGGAATGAGTTTAGAAGGACTAAAGAAGACATCTAAACTATTTAGAAGCATTCCCACATGGTCTAAATAGGCAGCAACAGGGTATAACAGAGCAGGGGCAATTGTGCAACATTGTTGCACTATTTCAGCATGGTTACTTGGTGAATGAAGTGTATAAATTCAGTAGCAACTTGATGTAATACTTCATGTTAATATTTGAATAAATTTTCCATGTTCTAATTTGTTTGAATTTGCAAGAAATGCCAATATTTTACAACTGTGCAGCAGAATTGGAAAATGTAGTAATTTACCATGTAAATTCCAACAAGCTACAAATGAATGACAAGGCATGGAATTCACACATGGAGAGGAATGAAGGCTATTGCAATCTGATCCTAAGGACTAATCCACCTGAGAAATGTAGCTAAATTAATTTTAAGAGCACATAGTTGTTCATTATGAAGATCTTCAAAATGAACAAGACATCTTCAAAATGAGAAATACAATCTCTTCGAAATGAGCCACTTATCTTCAGAATGAGAACAAAAAAAGTACTTTTTGACTTTTTGACTATTTTTGATGGTGGAAAAAGGGAAATGTTGTGGTTGTTCCACAACGTACCCCAAAATTGGGGACCCACCTTTTTGTTTTTGGTATTTGGGTGTTTGCAGTTTGTTTTAAGTGTCTAATGCTTTCATTTTGTTTTGGGTTTGTAGTTTGTTGTCAGATTGTTGTCATTGATTTTGTTGTCGACGATATTTTATTGTCGATGACTTTGTCTGTCGACAACTCTTTGTCGTCAATTTTTCGTTGACGATTTTTTATCATCAATATCTTATCGACGATTTTTATCGTTATGTTGTGTTAGCAATTTTTATTGTCAAGTTTTGTGCTTGCTTTTACTGAGATGTTTAAAATAATAAAACATTAAAAAAATAAATATATATAAAATTAAAATAACAACATACTATATATTATATATATAATATAATATATTATATATATAATACACTTAATAAAGTTTATATATATATATATATATATATATATATGTTGTTTTAATAAAAAGAAAGAAAATTTTAAAATGGAATCTCTCGAGGGAAGGCATGCTCCCTTCCTCGTAGCCTCTTTGTCACAATATATATAATAATATTTTATTATATGTATTAATTGATTCGTTTCATGTGCAGGTTGAGGACCAACGAGCGGCATGTTCGTTGAGGGCTCAATGAAGGACAAAAGCAGCGTTGATTTAAGTTACCGAGCCAACCCGAATGCAGATCAGAGCTATACGAAAGGGAAAGGTGGAGTTGGATGCTCGGAATAGCGTTGGCTAAGGATATTGGATCTGCTACTGTGTGCGTACCTGAGTGCGATGTGTACAGTTGGAAACGATAGCTGGTAAGGACCTGACAGTGAGAGCTGGACTGTGTCTGACAGTGAGAGCAAGATGATATTCGAACATAGAGGTCAAAGAATGGGATTCATGCACGGAGCATTCGAATGGTATGAGACCCAAATTGTGGGCAGTTATGAGATTAGAAAATATGTTACAAGAGAATCATTAAGCCCATATATCTTTAGCATCAAATAACAAAACGATGAAGCTGTGAAATAGAACAGATGAAAGGTGATGGCACGCGGCCACCATGCCTCGAGACGATGAGGTGTTATGACTTTTCGATGGGTAGATTCCAACTACGTATCCACAGAGGTGTGACGGCTCCGGTTACACAGAATTAGACGTTACATGGCGTGATGGGCAACGATTCAACAGTGAGTGGCTCAGTTGTACACGATATGCCCGAAGACTCCAAGAAGTAAAGAAAGTTTCGTAATGTAGGTGGGCAAAATCATATAAAGTCTTTATGCATATACGAAATTTGCATAGGGTGGAATAATATATCCAAAGCAACATTAAAAGGGGCAAACAAAGTCATTTAAAACTTTGACATATGTCGAAGGAAGATTAACATGGTGATGACTTTGGTCTAATTAAAGACTTTAGCCCACGAAAATTCCATGTAACGGTTTAAAACGTTACTTATACTTGCATGATATCAAATGGGTAATGATACCAAACATTAGAAGAGGATTCAATGGATGGAGGTGGAAAAGAAGAGCATGAAGACAAATAAAAGAAAGACGTTTTAAAACCAGGCAAGGGAAAACCAAAGGGCAGTTGGGAAAATGAAGTGTTTTCATGAAATTTTTTAAATAGGTCATTGGAGGATGAAAGGGGGCTGGAATTTTTGGGCATGGCCAAATGCGGCAGATTTTGATGTAATGTAAAACTTGAAATATAATTTGAATGCTAAAGCTTCTCTTCAGAAATTTCAGGCCTTGTTAGCAAGAAAGGATGAGAAATTTTCTGCATGCTTCATTTTAACTGTTCTATGTTCCTCCTTTCAGATTTCAGATTTGTAAATGAAATTCATGCCATTGTTTTGGGTTATTTCATGTGAATGTCTGCAATCTGGAAATTATTTTAAACCCTAGGAGCCAGCACCTAGTTTACTTTGATTGTGTTTGTTTTGCAGGTCAAATAGGCTAGGTTGCATGTACGAAACTCTCACATATTCGGTTTTGCAGGATGGGGTGCTATCAAACTGAAGGAGCTTTTTGCATTGCTGCATTTTCAGCAATTATTTTGATGCAAAATTTTAATTTTTTTGTTTTCCAAAATTTTAATTTCAGAACTTTTTCTTATTTTCAGGCATTAAAATAAACAGTAAAAAAATTTAAAATCAAAAAAATAATTGCACCATTATGTAGAGCACCTATCATACTTCCATTACGCACTTTGAAATTTCATTTTCGGAGTTGTTTAGTATTTTTAAAAATTCATCGAAGTTGTTGTTTTGTTACAGATTTTAAAAAATCCGAAAATAGAAAATTTCCATTTTAAGGTCAAATTTCATTTTTTCAGTTTTGTTTTGCACTCATGAGCCTATGATGACATTCCCTTCATGAAAATTCCAATTTCATTGAAGGAGTTATGTTTTATGGCATTTTCACAAATTTCCATTTTGAGCCTAAAATTACCCTTTCTTCATAAAAATTCTAATTTTACGAAAGAGGGGTAATTTGAGTATTACATTGAAGGTCTTTTCCTCAAAGCACTTAATTGTTCATCTTGATGAAAATTTGATTTCATTTAAGAGGGATAAGTTAAAGTGACATTTAAAGCCCTTTATCTAAGGCCATAAATTATTGCCTCTTTGTGAAAATTCATTTCACCAAAGAGGGATAGTTTATCGATCATATTGAAAGCTATCTTTATCTTCATGGTAAGAAGCCATATTTGGACTTAATAAAGAAGATAAAATCTACCTTAAAACTCTCAAGATAAAAGGAATTAAGGCACTACATCGTGGTCATATGAGGGCCAACTCACATTTGCTTTATTTTGGTTCAATGAACAATCACTAAAGTTTCATGGTAAAATAAACCAACATTGCCCCTTGTTTACAGTTACTTGCAATCACTAAGGTATTCCAAGCATTTAAAATGAATATATTTATTTGAGATTACTAATACACATGCAAATGCTAATATAGCGGAGACCTTGGAGAAGTTGGTTGTTTAACTTCTTTGCAAGAGGGGATTTGGAACCCAAATCCTAAGGAAGAGTGTACTTTCACAATTGGGTGAAAATACCACTCAACATTTTGGCGCTAGAAGGAGGGCCTGAACCGGTTTATTTCAGTGTGATTTAAATGCTATAGGGATTTAAATTTTGAATATTTCATGCCCTATTGGTTATTATCTTTAGCCCTCTTTTAACAATACAACATTGTACTGTTAAAAGGAGGACATGAACTGCTATGCATTGTTCTAACGTTTTTTTGATTGTTCATACAGGAATAATGGTTCTTGATTGGATTTAAAAAAAAAAAAAATTGGTCTTGACTAACGAGGTTGTCTCCATGCAATTACTTTCATTTGAGCTTAATGGATACATCTTTTGGTTGATGCTAACATGATTATTCACACATTACATGTTTGACATTTGCTAGTCATTTCATACTTATTTGTAAGGAATTATTTTGTCTAAAATGTATTTGTTGTCGGTATTATGCTCTTCACTTGCGTGTAATGCGATCTTGTGAATCAGAAACCTACAACACTAGGAGTATGCTCTTCACTTGCGCATATGCGATCTGGTGAATCAGAAACTAATTTACATTTTAGAATATTGCTTTGTCATGTTTCCTTCTTCTATTGATGACTAACAAATTGGTTTTGAAATTATTCTTTGAGTTTCATTAATGGCTACAACTGCAGGAACGTGGTATGGGATACATGCTAATCCTTTGAACATTAGTGGAGATTTTCATGATTTACCCAAGAACGTAGAAAAGCTTTTGCCCAAGTTTAAGCACAATGGTCCAACATTAGCCGAGGAACATATTCAAGCCTATGTGGATATCCTAGTCAGATGGAATGTTGAACATGAGGATGTGGCATGTAGAATGTTTCCTGGAACCCTAGATGAGGTGGCATATGATTGGTACATCAATTTACCCGTTGGTTCTATTACATCTTGGACTCAATTGAAAGATGATTTTATCAATCAATTTAGGTTACTCATTGATCCTCTCACGATATATCAACAATTTGCTTCTTGCAAAAGAGAACCTAATGAGCCAGTGAGAAGTTTCAACTTGAGATTTCGAAAACTTTATGCGAGACTAATTTCTCCCTATACTATTGAGGAAAGTGGTGCTCTTCAAATATACTTTCGAGCATTGGATCCATTGTTTGCCATATTTGTTAGGATGAATCCCTTGGTTACTGATCTTGCATCGGCCTACACAGAAGCTATGATTGTAGATCAACAATTGAGGCCACAAGGTTATGGAATGGAGCAATCAACTATGGTAGGACAACTAGGGGCTTGCAATCAAACCTTGATGGTAAATCAAGCATGGGCACAACAAAATTTGATATCAAATGTTTTTCCCTACAATCAACTTTATCCTACCATACCAACTTATGCTCCCACGTGTGCTTATACAAGTACTTCCATCCATCCAACTATGCCTCAATTAGAGAATCATGTGGTCACTCATGGAACTATTGCAACAAATGTTCAAGCTTTGTCCATGGATATTAATCCAACTAATCCTACTACTTCTACCACTCAACCCAAAGAGTTTGTATCGAAAGTAAAGGAGCAAAAGAAAGTGGTAAAGAAGGTATGTAGGCATGTTCCATCACAAAAACGAGCACATCAATGTATGCATCCAAATCATCCTAATAAGAAAATTCGTAATGCCGATCTTAATGATGTTTCATGTTATGCTTCTTCAAGTGATACAAGAAATTTTGAGGTGACTCACGTTGAAGTGAATACCTATTCGAAATGTCTTGAAGAGCATGAAGATTTTGGAGAAGAAATTCTATGGATGGGTAACAAGAAGTTGGAATCAAATAATCACCATCTTGTTTTGGAAAATAAATATCCAGAATCATTACCCAAAAAGGAGTATTTGGATGAACAAACTTATGTGGATATGATTTGGGCAGATGTACTTGCAAAGGATTGGAGCAACTATATGACACGGAATTCAAAAATTGATCCCATTGTAGAAGCTCCTAAGTCATCACAAGTGGCTGAAAATGAATTTGAAATAAAATCAACAAATGAAGTTGAAGACATAATCGAATTTCACCACTTGTTCTCGAAAGACACTTTGGATGATGCTCTCGAAAGTGATGACCAAGAGGATCCACACCTTCCAAATTGTGATAAAATTGAATCATGGGTTACAAATTTGGATTATGATAGCTTTACCAATTTGAATTCAAGAAATAACCCACTTTTGGAAATAACGGGACCATCTAAGGAAGGTGAAGATGAATTGGATGAGAAACAAGTTGATGAATCGAAGATGAAGAAGAAATACTTGAACGTCACAACTTGAACTTGGAAGATGATTACTATGATTCATGGAAGAAATGGGAAGAATATTATCAATCTAAATCTTCTAACAAACTTGTTGTGTCAATTAATATGCAGGACAACTCAATTGCTTCCTCACATGAGGATACTATAAATCCTGTACAATTTGAGAAAGTTTTGGAAGAGGAATTCGAATCTCATCAAATTTTGGAGCATGATAAGGATTCTACAACCATGAATCAAGAAAGAGAGTCACTTGCTTTAGATTCCTTTGAAGGAAAAGAAGTTGAAAATCTTGATCCACTTACTTGTGCTACAACGATTATGCCATTTCAAAATGAGAAAATTACAAAACCTAAATCATTTGGGTTTGATATCATTGATGATCCAATTGAAAATCCCACGTTACCCAAAACAACCCAAGTGATTGATCATGGAAATATGTTAGTTAACCCACCCCTAGATAGACAAGACTTATGGTTTGAAAGGGATGGACACGTGTTCAATTGGGTACCTAAGTTTGGTGCCTTTGATAAACAAATCATGGAGAAAGAACAAGTGCTACATTATGATGAAATGCCATTGAAGGTGAATGAAGAACAAGGATTAATTTCTAACCACACCTTTGATAACATTACTTTAATGAATGAAAAGGAGCTTGATGCATTTAAATTGCTAAATCAAATTCATCAACAATTAATTCTTGAACCTAGGATAAAAGCTCCTAATGATCTCAATTTGGTAAATATCCTAGATGCTTGCAAACTGTTACACAAATTTGATTGGCCTACAAATTTGGAAAATGATTTGGCTTTAAAATTTTTAGAAATAGGCTCTTGCTTACAAAGTCTCATTTTGGATAAAGAGAGCCTAGTTCTAAATCATGAATCGAACTATGAAATGGATACTTTCAAGAATAGACAAGATAAAATTGAATATCATTTATTGTCTAATCATTTTAGTATTTCAACGCTCACCTATGAGAGTACTAATGGAATTAAATCTAATTGGTGGGGTGAGCAAGGGAAGTTAAAAGTTGGTGCATGGTGTGGTCTAATATTGTTTTTGTTGGATTCCTACAACACTTGGCATGTATATCACATTATATTTTTGTTGAAGTGTTCTAATCATGTTTGGGATCCAGGGAAGTGATAATCCAAGCTTTGCATCATCTTGTATTATATTGTACATTTGTATATAGATTTTGGTTTTTGGTTTTGGTTTATGTTTTCAAGTTTCATTTTTTGGATTGCTAGTTAGGTTTGGATTCAAGTTGTGTGACATGTTTGGTTTGTCTAAAAAGGTCTTGAGATGCCAACTTATGCTTTAGATCAGGAGAATATGAAACATTGGAATTGTGTTGTAGAAAGCTCCACAAGAAACACAAACAGTTTAATAATATCGTTTGAAACTTGTGATGCATGAAGTAGTCAGTTTTATATTTTTTATGGCAATACTCCATCATATATTCCAAAGGAGCAATGCATTCATATCTTATGCATCTCCACATTGCATATACATGTCATCTTAGTTGCATATGCATTTCAGATACAAATCATTAAAGTGTGTCAAATCCTCTTAGGGTTATTACATAACATATATTAAAAGGATCCTAAGGTTGGGAACTGTTGCCCAAACTATCTTGAACCAAGCACATTCCATGCACATTAAAAGGAATCTTGAGCAAAATGGTCAAAACCATACTTGGATGAAAAGGTGAGGTGAAAAGAAGTATTTCATGTCTGTCCTATCATGCAACATAATCCTTAAAACAGTGGTTTTTACCACTCCCATAAAGCTTAAAGCCTAAAACCAGAGTAGTAAGGATAGGGTTAAATCCTCATCGAACTTAGGTTGAGGATCCAACTCCCCAAAGCTCTGATTTGACCTACATGGAGTAGTAAGGATAGGGCTTAATTCTCATCTCGCCTAGGTTGAGAATCCGATTCCCCAAAGCTTCCATCTTTCATTTTATCATAAAGCTTGGATTGGAAGGATCGTACTACATGTCCTCTCGCAAAGGATGGGTAGTCATCCCAAAGGTCCAAGCAATAAAATTAACTAATATTTCCCATTTCATCTAAATCTTGGATTGGAAGGATCGTACTACATGTCCCTAGCCAGGATGGGTAGTCATCCCAAAGGTCCAAGAAATAAAAAAAGAGAGAGAAGAGAATGAATGAAGCCAAGTCATGGATTATGGGGTTAAGTATGCTCATGCATGGCAACATGTCTTGTCTAAAAGCAAGACCACTGATTGCTCATATGGATAGACTAGCCTGACCATTTCATCCATAACTGGTTAAATCATTTTGTTCAAGATGAGGTAATGAACTCCAAATCAGAATAGTAAGGATAGGGTTAAATTCCCATCTCGCTTAGGTTGGGAATCCTATTCCCCAAAGTTCTGATTTCACTTACACTTGCACATGGGTTCAAGATAGTAGTGACTCATAACCAACTTTGGGATCTAATAAAGCAATTCATTATACATATAGTTGATCCTAAGAGGGTTTGATAATCTTAAATGTTTGTGTATGATACTAGAAGGTCTAAGCCTTTATAAAAGCAAAATCTCTAAGCATATTTATCAGGTTACACAAATCATTCACAACCTCACATATGCATTCATGTAAAACTGACAATGGAAAGTTGAATGAGTTTCAAATGATAGGGAATGAAGCACACTGCACACACCGAGCTGATGCTTAGCGATTCTGATGCTTCATGTATTTCTGATCTATTTGCATTCTTTGGATATTTGCTAATGCTTGTATTTGAGTTTGTGTATTTTCAGGTTGGGTTCTCACCGAAATGCTCAGGAGCATTTCCCAGCAGAGTCGCCATTTGTTGTGGCTGTTCCACAACATACCCCAAAATTGGGGACCCACCTTTTCGTTTTGATGTCCGGGTGTTTGCATTTCATTTTTAGTGTCTAATCCTTCGTTTTGTCGTAGGTTTTGCAATTGTTGTCGGTTCTTGTTGACAATATTTTCTTGTCGATGATATTTTATTGTCGACAACTTTTTCTTGTCGACAATATTTTCTTGTCGACAACTTTTTCTTGTCGACGATATTTTATTGTCATCATTTTCTTGTCGACGATTTTTATCGTTATGTTGTGTTAGCAATTTTTATTGTCAAGTTTTGTGCTTGCTTTTACTGAGATGTTTAAAATAATAAAACATTAAAAAAATAAATATATATAAAATTAAAATAACAACATACTATATATTATATATATAATATAATATATTATATATATAATACACTTAATAAAGTTTATATATTATATTCTATAATATAATATATATATATATGTTGTTTTAATAAAAAGAAAGAAACTTTTAAAATGGAATCTCTCGAGGGAAGGCATGCTCCCTTCCTCGTAGCCTCCTTGTCACAATATATATAATAATATTTTATTATATGTATTAACTGATTCGTTTCATGTGCAGGTTGAGGACCAACGAGCGGCATGTTCGTTGAGGGCTCAACGAAGGACAAAAGCAGCGTTGATTTAAGTTATCGAGCCAACCCGAATGCAGATCAGAGCTATACGAAAGGGAAAGGTGGAGTCGGATGCTCGGAATAGCGTTGGCTAAGGATATTGGATCTGCTACTGCGTGCGTACCTGAGTGCGGTGTGTACAGTTGGAAACGATAGCTGGTAGGTACCTGATAGTGAGAGCTGGACTGTCTAACAGTGAGAGAAAGATGATATTCGAACATAGAGGTCAAAGAATGGGATTCATGCACGGAGCATTCGAATGGTATGAGACCCGAATTGTGGGCGGTTATGAGATTAGAAAATATGTTACAAGAGAATCATTAAGCCCATATATCTTTAGCATCAAATAACAAAACGATGAAGCTATGAAATAGAACAGATGAAAGGTGATGGCATGCGGCCACCATGCCTCGAGACGATGAGGTGTTATGACTTTTCGACAGGTAGATTCCAACTGCGTATCCACAGAGGTGTGACGGCTCCAGTTACACAGAATTAGATGTTACATGGCATGATGGGCAACGATTCAACAGTGAGTGGCTTAGTTGTACAAGATATGCCCGAAGACTCCAAGAAGTAAAGAAAGTTTCGTAATGTAGGTGGGCAAAATCATATAAATTCTTTATGCATATACGAAATTTGCATAGGGTGGAATAATATATCCAAAGCAACATTAAAAGGGGCAAACAAAGTCATTTAAAACTTTGACATATGTCAAAGGAAGATTAACATGGTGATGACTTTGGTCTAATTAAAGACTTTAGCCCACGAAAATTTCATGTAACGGTTTAAACGTTACTTATACTTGCATGATATCAAATGGGTAATGATACTAAACATTGGAAGAGGATTCAACGGATGGAGGTGAAAAAGAAGAGCATGAAGACAAATAAAAGAAAGACATTTTAAAACCAGGCAAGGGAAAACCAAAGGGCAGTTGGGAAAACGAAGTGTTTTCATGAAAATTTTTAAATACCTCATCAAATGTAGGAAGAAAGGGGCTGGAATTTTTGGGCATGGCCAAATGCGGCAGATTTTGATATGTAAAACTTGAAATATAATTTCAATGCTAAAGCTTCTCTTCAGAAATTTCAGGCCTTGTTAGCAAGAAAGGATGAGAAATTTTCTGCATGCTTCATTTTAACTGTTTTATGTTCCTCCTTTCAGATTTCAGATTTGTATGTGAAATTTATGCTATTGTTTTGGGTTATTTCATGTGAATGTCTGCAATCTGGAAATTATTTTAAACCCTAGGAGCCAGCACCTAGTTTACTTTGATTGTGTTTGTTTTGCAGGTCAAATAGGCTAGGTTGCATGTACGAAACTCTCACATATTCGGTTTTGCAGGATGGGGTGCTATCAAAATGAAGGAGCTTTTGCATTGCTGCATTTTCAATGATTATTTTGATACAAATTTTTAATTTTCTGTTTTTCAAAATTTTAATTTCAGAATTTTTTTCTTATTTTCAGGCATTAAAATAAACAGTAAAAAATTTCAAAATCAAAAAAATAATTGCACCATTATGTAGAGCACCTATCATACTTCCAATACACACTTTGAAATTTCATTTTCGGAGTTGTTTAGTATTTTTAAAAATTCACCGAAGTTGTTGTTTTATTGCAGATTTAAAAAAAAATCTGAAAATAGAAAATTTCCATTTTAAGGTCAAATTTCATTTTTCAGTTTTGTTTTGCACTCATGAGCCTATGAGGACATTCCCTTCATGAAAATTCCAATTTCATTGAAGGAGTTATGTTTTATGGCATTTTCACAAATTTTCATTTTGAGCCTAAAATTACCCTTTCTTCATAAAAATTCTAATTTTACGAAAGAGGGGTAATTTGAGTATTACATTGAAGGTCTTTTCCTCAAAGCACTTAATTGTTCATCTTGATGAAAATTTGATTTCATTTAAGAGGGATAAGTTAAAGTGACATTTAAAGCCCTTTATTCAAGGCCATAAATTATTACCTCTTTGTGAAAATCTATTTCACTAAAGAGGGATAGTTTATCGATCATATTGAAAGCTATCTTTATCTTCATGAAAAGAAGCCATATTCAGAATTAATAGAGAAGATAAAATCTACCTTAAAACTCTCAAGATAAAATGAATTAAGGCACTACATCGTGGTCATATGAGGGCCAACTCACATTTGCTTTATTTTGGTTCAATGAACAATCACTAAAGTTTCATAGTAAAATAAACCAACATTGCCCCTTGTTTACAGTTACTTGCAATCACTAAGGTGTTCCAAGCATTTAAATTGAATATCTTTATTTGAGATTACTAATATACATATGCAAATGCTAATATAGTGGAGACCTTGGAAAAATTGTTGGTCTAACTTCTTTGCAAGAGGGGATTTGGAGCCCAAATCCTAAAGAAGAGTATACTTTCACAAGTGTGTGAAAATACCACTCAACAGAAAAGAAGGTTGAAAATATTAAAGGAAAATATCTCCCATCTGACTTTTCCATCCTGGTCGTCCAAAGGCACCATTCATGGAAAATATCAATTTTGATCCTCTTCTAGAATAAACCCAAAAAAATTGTAGCATAATAGAAAGTTGTTTACAAGATAGCAATGTAATATTATAAAGTGGAGAAAGATGTGTGAGATATTTCTAGACTCCTCTCATGTACTCCCACCACTGAAGATGCTTTCTAAGGGCCAATGACTACTACTACAACACAAACTGTCTAGATTTGCATTTATTTTAGATCCAAAATTATTGGAAAATCACTATAAAGCAGCACATACGCTGATTTGAGCATGGGATATGTTGTAAATATTTATATAAATAACATAGATCCCTCCTTGGTTGAGCCAATTAGGAATTAGAATAGAGAAGAGTTTTCAATAACAACAATTAGGACTGTATAGCAATGCTTTGTAACAGTTTTCAGCATGTTCTGTCATCAATAAAAGTGCAACTATTTTATCATTTTATGTTCTGAGTGTTAATTAGTTAAGGAGTGATTTTCACCTCCTTCTAGATCAAGAATTATGGGCCCAATTTCAGATCTAGAAGGATGGATTTTATGGTAGGTTTTAATCTATAATTTTACTGCAGCAGAATTAATAGATTGCTTGCCAGATTTCATTTTCTTATTTTTATTTTGTATTATATGATTTATGTTTTCTATTATTTTTCTATACAAAATTTGTGTGTATGTCAGCTGACAAATTATATTACGCATTTTTCCTTTGCTTTCCATGTTTTCCCTGCTTTCTATTTTAGAAAATTTCCATTTTTAGCATATTTCATTTTGCTGTCAATTCCTGTAGCAGAAGCTTGACAAAATTTTGTGGCAGGGCATTGACAGGTGTTTTTAGAATAAGTTTCATTTACAAGCATCATTTCAATTATGCAAAAGTAACTAGATTTCAATTCTGCAAATGTAACTTAGGATTTCATTTCAACAATTTAAATTTTGCAAGAGTAGATTAGACTTTCAATTTAGCAATTCCAATTCCTGCAATTGTAGTTAGATTTCAATTCTTGCAACTTAGAATTAGTTTTCAATTCCTATAATTTATTTTAGTTTCCATTCTTCAGACTAGGTTTAGTGTGACACCAAAAGGCTAAACCAAAATCTACTTCACCAATAAATTCTTGAAATTTGAATACCTGAATTGTACTTTGCCCTAGCCTTCTATCGTAGACAACCTTGGACACCACCCCGGATTGATAAATCATTGAGATTAAATGATGAGACTCAATGACACTCATCATTTTGGCATCGTTGCTGGGGAACAAGGTGTTGTTAGAGGGTAAAAGTAGTCAAATAATTATTATTATGCTAAGTTATGAAGTTTAGAGTAAAATCTGAATGTAATAGTTGGTATAAATAATAATTATTGATAGTTACATTTCAGTCCATTTAGAAAACAAGCAACCACAGGGAGGTGATCTTCACACTTGGGGGTTAAATTGCTTATGTTTGAAATTCTTGATAAAAATTGAAAGAATTCATCATCCTCATTATCAAGAAACATAAGATCTCTTAAAGGAGCCATCTGCTAGTACTACCATTTTTATATCCATATCATCAGGGTAGTATAAACAAATTTGTATTAGGTGTTGGAAATATATCATGGTAGATATACAAGACTATCCCTTGAACAAAATAGCCATATCAGCTACCTGTAGCATTTGTTCACAGGGACATATCATTGATGAATACCATTTACTTCCATAACTTAGAGATGCAAAATCTATTGCCTAGTCTGAATTCTTCTCAAAGAGAGATCCCAACAACAAAAAATAGGGCAAGTAAATCAACCACCACCTTCAACCCAACCTGTGGCCAATATGAATAATACAGGACATGCAACCCCTATCTATGTAAGCTGAATCTATAAAAAAAATCACAAAAACTTTTGCACAATCAAAATAGGAGTTTACAACTTAATGATGATCCTAGAGTTTTCCATTATTACTTAAATATTGTTAGGATTTTACCATGCTAAACCGCAACCTAGCAATTCTTAGCCTACACAGACAATAGTTGATCTCATTAGAGGTGATCCTACCTGACAAGTAGTTGATCTGCTAAAGTTGTACACTTCTTGTCTTATTGTGCAAACCAAAAATATTTCTTTTTTTAGCCCAACTCTGTGATCAGTCTGAATAATATAGGATAGGCATCCCCTATCTATGTAGCTGAATCTGGTAAAAAAAAAAAAAATGTAGGAAATGTTATTGACTACAGCAACATCCAATTGTGCTCAAACAAGAACTTACATGAGCTTGAAGAGATAAAAATCAATGGAGATACATAGAAAACCTTTAGTCCAAACACACAAAAATTAGCCTTGGATAAAGGAGAAAAACTAGAAAAATTGCACATAGAAAATTTACTTCCATTGAACTCCTTAGTAAGAAATTACAAAGGGGTA
Source organism: Wollemia nobilis (assembly GCA_028583015.1). Classification (NCBI taxonomy): domain Eukaryota; kingdom Viridiplantae; phylum Streptophyta; class Pinopsida; order Araucariales; family Araucariaceae; genus Wollemia; species Wollemia nobilis. The sequence goes on along the minus strand of JAQPPZ010006160.1, from coordinate 4,723 downwards.
AATTATGTCCTCCTAGGAATGAAACAAATTGAAGTGCAGCCAAGAAAATTCTTGAACATTATTAGTTGGCTGACTTATAAACAAAAAGTAAAATTGTTGCTATTTTGAAACAATATTTCAATCCCTTTACATGGAATTACAAGGGTATATCAATATTTTATCTTGATGTAAGAACTTAACATCTTTTGGGAATTGGTATTTAATTGTTTCAAGTACAGATTGACAAGATTTTGCAGACTAGGAGGCATGGACAACACTTGATTGAAGAAGTTTTTAGATATGGAGCAATGCTTCTTTCTCCCATTGGTAATTCATGGAGGATGTTAGTGGTGAATGGATATTGCCTTTGGGTATACCATGCACCATTAACTAAGGAGGAGTTCTTGAAGGAGATTCCATTGGATGTACACATAATGGAAGAGAATTTCTCTTCAATATCAGATTCAGAGTGATGATAAAAAGTTTGACAAAAGAAAAAAAAATACAAGAAAAGCAAAAAGAAGAATAGTCTTGTTTGTGAACTTCCTTTTTGGGTACAAGCAAGACAAGAAAATTTGAAAAAAAAGAGAAAAAAAATTGCAGCAAAGGCATGTCCCACAAAATGGGGATACATGAGGACAAGCATCAATTTCAGCAAGGAAGAGGAACAATGGAGCCAATACTTCATTTCCGGAAATAAGGAGGCAATTATGATGTAAGAAGATTCTTACTTGCTCATCTAGAAAGGAAGGTTGCATCAATGTTGCAGGTTTCAACAGAAAGAGATGGTGTTTTCATACAACAATTGACATGTTTTTGTAGAATAAGGATTGGTCTTATCCAAATAAGAGTGAGAGATGTTCTCTCTCATTGAAGCACTTGAAAAAAAAAAAAGGACAGAAGTTGGTTGAAAACCAGAAATGGCAGCCTCTTCTGATGAAAAAAAAATGAAAAAAAAAATGATAAAAAATAAAAAAAAATGAATAATTCAATAGTGAAAACCTTCTTGGAGGCGCTATCGAGTTGGCTTGCATGAAAACCAATTTTTTGGCATGCATTGCCTTGTTGATCTACCCATCATTGTTCCACCATTGTACAAATCTCACATTGCACATGTGTTATGTTTGTTTATGTTTTCAGATAGCTCTGCTAACAATCATCAAAAGCGGCTTGTAAGGTGCATGACCAATTTTCAGGACAGTAAGGTATGTGTTTCTTGCATTTAATTCATAGTAAACATTTAGCATTTAGTGTATGATAGTCGGTATTTGGCATAAACTATTCATACAATATTGACAAGTTGAAAAAGGAACATGTTCAAGATGTCAAGAAACACCCCCTTATGCCCTTAATTGCATGGAAATTCCAAAACTATGCAAAAACCTGATTTTGGGACAGACATGGCAGCAATTCTATTTCAATTTGTAGGGCAAATTTTAGAAGGAGAACTACAAGTTTATATCTCACAATTGTCTGATAAATTGAAGGAGGATAATCAACAAAATGCACCTGAAGGTTCTATTTTAGTACTACTAGAATAAAACAGCAACATACAAAACAAAGAATAACATCTAAAAAAAAGGATGAAGGAGGGATTTTTGATGTTATGGAAGGCTTATACACTCTAGAGATGGGCCCACAATAGAATCTGTAGCTAAATTTTGCATAGGAGGTCATTTTTGCATTTTTTTTGAAGATCTTCGAAATGAGCAGACATCTTCGGAATGAGAAATACAGTCTCTTCGAAATGAGCAGACATCTTCGAAATGAGAAATATAGTCTCTTCGAAATGAGCAGACATCTTCGGAATGAGAAATACAGTCTCTTCAAAATGAGTAGACATCTTCAGAATGAGTAGACATCTTCAGAATGAGAAATACAGTCTCTTCGAAATGAGCAGACATCTTCAGAATGAGAAATACAGTCTCTTCGAAATGAGCAGGATATCTTCGAAATGAGCATAAACTGTACCAAAATTGCTGAAAATGCTACAGAATAGCAAAAAGAGTAGGGTACATCAAATATTGAGGTTTATAAGGCTCTACCACAAGTAAGTACATCCCTCAAGCATTTCAAATCCAAAAAATTTTATCAATTTTGTTCAAAAGGTGCAAACAACAAAAATAAGCATTCAGGCTGAAATGTTGTTAAGAACAGAAAATTCCATCAGTAGTAGTGCATCTACCAAATATGGTTCCACAATAAGACTATTGCAAGATGAATCACATGATATCAAGCCTTTAAGAGGTACCTTGCAACACTAAAACTTGTAGAAGGATAGAAAAAGAGTCATACATGTGCTTAATTGCAAAATACTTGATATAGTGCAGCAAGGAGGAATTTCTCGGTTAGCAGGTAGCAAAGGATGTTGTTCACAAGAATAAAACCTGCATATTACTATGGCCTACTAAGATGCATGAGGGCATGCATCAGTTCAAGTTGGGGGGATGATGAGGCCCAAAAGTGCCTCATTATTGCACAATGTTTGACTACCATATGATAAGTTAATTGCCAAATAGTTGACTAAAATATACTATTTGTTAAGTGTTTACATGATTTTATGTTAGGAATACTATATCTCTGTTTTTGACTATTTTCAGCATTTTGTGACTGATTTTGCTTGATTAAGTAGCAAGTAAGAACATGCATTTCAATTAACCAAATGTGGTATGCTGATATCCATTAACTTCTCAATGGTTTTTGAATGTTTTCCTGCCCTTCAACTTGTTTCAAATCCACATTGAAGCCAAAAGTTTAGGACTGTCATAAATCTAAAAATCTGAAAAAACAGCCATATAAAAATCAGCAAGCTGTTACTTTATAGGAACACCTTGAAGTTGTCAAGAAAAGCATGAGGATATGGATGGAATGAGTTCAGAAGGACTACAGAAGACATCTGACCTATTTAGAAGCATTCCCACATGGTCTAAATAGGTAGCAACAGGGTATAACAAAGTAGGGACAATTATGCAGCATTGTTGCACTATTTCAGCATGGTTACTTGGTGAATGAAGTGTATAAATTCAGTAGCAACTTGATGTACTCCTTCATGTTGATATTTGAATAATTTTTCCATGTTCTAATTTGTTTGAATTTGCAAGAAATGCCAATATTTTACAACTATGCAGCAGAACTGGAAAATGCAGTAATTTACCATGTAAATTCTAGCAAGCTACAAATGAATGGCAAGGCATGGAATTCACACATGGAGAGGAATGAAGGCTATTGCAATCTGATCCTGAGGGCTAATCCACCTGAGAAATGTAGCTAAAATCATTTGAAGAGCACACAGTTGTTCATTCCAAAGATCTTCGGAATGAACAAGACATCTTCGAAATGAGAAATACAGTCTCTTTGGAATGAGCCACTTATCTTCGGAATGAGAATAGAAAAGTGCTTTTTGACTTTTTGACTATTTTTGATGGTGGAAAAAGGGAAAGAAGGTTGAAAATATTAAAGGAAAATATCTCCCATCTGACTTTTCCGTCCTTGCCATCCAAAGCCACCATTCATGGAAAAGATCAATTTTGATCCTCTTCTAGGATAAACCCAGAAAAACTGCAGCATAATAGAAAGTTGTTTGCAAGATAGAAATGGCATATTCTAAAGTGGAGAAAGATGTGTGAGATATTTCTAGACTCCTCTCACGTACTCCCACCACTGAAGATGCTTTCTAAGGGCCAATGACTACTACTACAACACAAACTGTCCAGATTTGCATTTATTTCAGATCCAAAATTATTGGCAAATCACTGTAAAGCAGCACATAGGCTGATTTGAGCATGGGATATGTTGTAAATATTTATATAAATAACACAGCTCCCTCCTTGGTTGAGCCAGTTAGGAATTAGAATAGAGGAGAGTTTTCAATAGCAGCAATTAGGATTGTACAACAATTTTTTGTAACAGTTTTCAGCATGTTCTGTCATCAATAAAAGTGCAGCTATTTTATCATTTTCTGTTCTGAGTGTTAATTAGTTAAGGAGTGCTTTTCACCTCCTTCTAGATCAGGAAGTATGGGCCCACTTTCAGATCTAGAAGGAGGGATTTTATGGTAGGTTTTAATCTGTAATTTTGCTACAGCATAATTAATAGATTGCTTGCCAGATTTCATTTTCTTGTTTTTATTTTGTATTATGTGATTTATGTTTTCTATTATGTTTGTGTACAACATTTGTGTGTATGTCAGCTGACAAATTATATTACGCATTTTTCCTTTGCTTTCCATGTTTTCCCTGCTTTCTATTTTAGCAACTTTCCATTTTTAGCATATTTCATTTTGCTGTCAATTCCTGTAGTAGAAGCTTGACGACCTTTTGTGGCAGGGCATTGACAGGTGTTTTTAGAATAAGTTTCATTTACAAGCATCATTTCAATTATGCAAAAGTAACTAGATTTCAATTCTACAAATGTAACTTAGGATTTCATTTCAACAATTTAAATTCTACAAGAGTAGATTAGACTTTCAATTTAGCAATTCCAATTCCTGCAATTGTAGTTAGATTTCAATTCTTGCAACTTAGAATTAGTTTTCAATTCCTGTAATTTATTTTAGTTTCCATTCTTCAGACTAGGTTTAGTGTGACACCAAAAGGCTAAACCAAAATCTGCTTCACCAATAAATGCTTGAAATTTGAATGCCTGAATTGTACTCTGCCCTAGCCTTCTATCGTAGACAGCCTTGGACACCACCCCGGATTGATAAATCATTGAGATTAAATGATGAGACTCAATGACACTCATC